>JACXGM010000110.1:53633-96215 GCA_016801145.1 Umbra pygmaea
GTGTGTGTGTGTGTGTGTGTGTGTGTGTGTGTGTGTGGGTTAAGCCCTCAAACCATTTGGAATGCTGTGTGTTCTGGGTGCTCTGCATGTTCACTCTCCAGGTTAAGGCGAGCTCAGAAGTTTGGTTGCCATGCCTACCCATTTGACTGAAAGACAGCACAGTTATTTTAATGAATTTGTCTTTTCAGACTTCTGTTTGCACTGTACTCTCAATCTCACGTGTACACACTCAAAATATCTTGGCACTGGGGATCCTTTGCTTTGTTGAAAGTGACCCTCGTGGACATAGCTTATTAATTCCTGGGGTAACATGATTAAAATAGGGTCTAAGTGGACATTTAATCTAAACCTGTCAACAAGATATTGTGAGGCTAGACGACGCGTTCTGGCTTGCGAGAGCCATGTTTTCTTTTTGTCCTGGTGCCTTGATCATGTTTTATTTTCTTAAATCGTTCTACACGGTTGTCTCCTTTTTTTTCTCACAGGATTGTAAAGGTAATCTTCAGCCAGAGATATTAGGATGACATTGTAATACTGAGCATGCACTCACACACTGAAATGTCGTCTAAGTTCATAAAAAAAAAATTCCGGTGAGCTGGATGCTGTCTCTCAAACCGCAATGTATTAGCAACAGACGCTAGCATGCGCACAGCTTGTAGGTGGTGTGCTAATCACAAGGAGTGCACCCATGATGGCTGCCGTTATCACTGAGCGCACCATCTGTGCATCTCTACCGGGCTCTCCTTCGGCCTGATGTCTGGTGAGAGAGAGGAATGCTTCACTGGCTCTGCTGGTATACTATCAAGTCAGTCCTGCCAGGGATCGACTCACAGACTCACCTACGGCTGAACTCGCAGTCACAAACGGCGCAGAACAGTATACGACCTGCTGGAACCACTTAATAGGTTCACGACGCTATGCAGTTCCTGAAACAGCAATGATATTTTAAGTGTAAGGAGATATGCGAAGGATAATGGATTAATTATTGTAAGTTTCAGGATTTATGTTCTGTTAGTTTTATGCCTTCGGTCGGATCAGATGCTTAGTCTGGTGTTGGGCTGGATAAATCAACTGTAAACCTGGATCTGGAAACAATTGTAAAGACTGTTAAAATGCCAGGGGTAATGGACAATTGCATATAAACATGGGCAATTAAAGAGGTGGAATTTCATGTGCTTTTCATCTGTAGTCACAGGTCACATACAGTTCGTCAATCAGAGATCCGGCGATTAAGTGATTTCCGTACATTCAAACATAGGTGTGTTTTGATGGAGATCTCCAACCGTGATCAGAACATCCTCAATACAGCATAATGGTTAGTTGACCACATTATCTGTGAGGAGAATAAGCTAAATGGTCTGCATGGTGATACTATTATCTGTTTTAACAACATCCACCACACATACTTAATGGATACAGTCACTGTCAGGTGAATGGATACAGCTCTGCAGCTTCTTGTACCATTATTCCTTCTTTACACTGTCTAGCCGGCAAGTTTGTGGTGAAGATAAAAACATTGGGCTATCTGCCCGAAGTCTGCATATCGGCCAAGCATCTGAACATGTCTAAATTAGCTTTAGTGCCGCCTAATCAGTGATCACTATAGCCCTAGTGGGATTGTCATTGGTTGACCCTGTTGTACTTTACGCTCAGTATAAATGTTAAAGTGATACTTAATACAGTACCTGATCGTATCTCATTGGCATGGCTGAAGGAGTTACTTAAGACCCATCTAACCTTAATTGCCAGTATAAAAATGCCTATTACTACACAGGGTTAAACCAGGGCCACTGCTGTTGACACCTTGCTGTGTGAGGACAATGTTGTTGATGCTACTGTCTGGTTCCTTCTCTCTTGCTCCATTCCAAATGGCCTGAGGGAACTCTGGCATGGGTCCTGTTTTTAATTCCATTACATTGACTTGATAGGATAAAAAGGCCAATAGGCCTCTATCTCAGTCTACTATTTGTTGGTCACCGCCCGAAGGAGATAAGAGATGTGCCGTAAATAACAGGATATTGTAAGCATCTTTCACAGGAAGGTCAGTGGAGCACATCTCCATTTTATTTTCCATGTAGGCCTATCGATTTCTCCTTGGTTGTCTGTGGGTGTGCAAATTATGAGCTGTATCACTAAGAGACCTTCGAGCAAAAAATTTCACACAATAGAATATGTTGGATGAGCTATTTTGATTATTTACCATTCCCATCGTATGGGCAATTTCATGGGACGATTAATCTGAACACCCACAAATGAATTTAGCGGGCAATTCCAGGATTTTTTACATACGTGTATGCATAACAAAATACAATTTTCATTTCACCGAATGGAGAAACATGCAAAGCGTCTGTTTTGCAAATGCAATTCATAAAAACAGCCATATCTCTATTTTGCGCTCTAATGTGAGGAAAGAAATGGCAGAAATAAAAGAAAATAAATGAAAATGTGTGTTCTTGCTCATTTGTTGTTGTCCCAAGCTTTTCCATTTCATGTAACATCGATGCCACAACTCTAGTTCGTCTTCACGTACTAGACGTCTTTCACAGCTCGCTCCGTGCCGCTGTAACAAATGTGTTTAATGGCTTCAAGTGTGAATTAACATTAGCTTGTTCTATAAGTCATGTCCTATTCATGTAATCGGGGGGTATTGGAGGGGCCCAGAGCGGGGGTGGCAGAGAGGAAGAGGCAGTCCCCGGGGCAGTGCCCGGAACAATGTCAGGTTTGTCTGTCCCGAGCGAGGGAACACTAAGCTTTTCGGAACTGGCAGCATGCCCTGGTACCTTCCCTCCTGTCTAGGGCGCTTCCAGAGCTGTCCGGCTCCGAGCATTAAGCGTTTGTGTAAAGTTCATAAGGCTTCCCTCTGTTTGTGTGGCCATAATGGTGGCTTCATCCTGCTGCTGCCCAAAGAGAAAGCTGAGGGCCTTGAAGGGCCTGGCTGGCACTGTCTCCTGGCCCTGCCGAGCTGAGGAGCGTGAGTGTTCTCAGTGTCTGGCGCTGGCAATCTGTTGCTGAAATTATCAAAAGGCCAATGTCCTCATCTGTCCGGAGCACATCCATGTCATTATGTCATTCCTGAATTAGGTCTTTAGAAAGGTCACTTCCATCATCTTTGTGTCTGTTGGAAATCCTAAAAAGACCCAATGTACGTGTTGACATGATCTTTAGAAGATTCTTCAGATTGTTGTTTTCAACAATATTAGAGAATTAAGTTAGAACTGCACATAAAAAACATCCTCAATTCGATATGAACCTCAATACATTTGAATGAACGTGATTAACTATAAACTGTTTACATTATAAATGAATGTGGAAAATATTCATAATGTATTTAGACAAAGATGGTTTGAGGTATATTTTCTCTGAATAAAATGCATTTACTCCTAATAAAAATAATAAATATATTCCCTCTATATACAGTACTACCTGTTTTCATTGCATTATGTACACTGTTAAAAACAAAAGGTTCTTCAAAGTTTTTTGTTGGGGTATATGGTTCTTCGAAGAACCTTTAACATCTAAAGAACCTTTCCATTGCACAAAAGGTTCTTTGTAGCGCCAAAAGGTACTTTAGATTATAAATTGGTTCTTCACCAATTTGTGTTTCCCATACATTGATTTAGTTGTGGTGGCGTGCCACAATCTCTGCACTGACCTCTATAAATAGATTTGTGCTTCCTATGTTAATTAGACTGCAAAATATATTTAAACTTATATTAGTAACATAAAAGGCAACATGTTTAGTTTTGGGCAGTTATGCATTATTTTCGCATTTCTTAATGGCACTAAGAAAAAATAGGTTCTTCAAGGAACCTTTCAGTGAAAGGTTCATTGGGGAACCAAAAAAGCTTATTCTATTGCATCGCTGTGAAACCCCCTTTTTGGTTCTTCCTGGCACCTTTATTTCTAAGAGTGTAGGTAACCGTAGGTAATGAAAATGTTGCCACATTACGTAGACAGACTTTCAATATGGCCATTCACATGTGAGCTTTTGCACATATTGAATCGCAGTCTACTGGAACATTTTCAAGAATAGACCAATCGGTTACAATTTATAGTACTTGGGGAACATTTAGTTTAGGCATAACATGCTATGTTATTGAGGTTAAGGTTAGAGTAAGGTGAGGTTAAGGTTAGGTTATGATAAACATGTTTTTTTACGTTTCATAACTGTACAAGGTTTTACATTTCCATGGCTTCGAAAATGTACAAATTTCTTGTTTTCTACGATTTTTTACGTATTGCTCTGAGAACAACCTGCTATATACACTCACCTGAAGGATTATTAGGAACACCATACTATTACTGTGTGTGACCCCCTTTCGCCTTCAGAACTGCCTTAATTCTACAAAGGTGCTGAAAGCATTCTTTATATATGTTGGCCCATATTGATAGGATAGCATCTTGCAGTTGATGGAGATTTGTGGGATGCACATCCAGGGCACGAAGCTCCCGTTTCACCACATCCCAAAGAGGCTCTATTGGGTTAAGATCTGGTGAATGTGGAGGCCATTTTAGTACAGTGAACTCATTGTCATGTTCAAGAAACCAATTTGAAATGATTCGAGCTTTGTGACTTGGTGCATGCTCAGGTAGGCCGTGGCATATAAACAATGCCCAATTGGCACTAAGAGGCCTAAAGTGTGCCAAGAAAACAACCCCCAAACCATTACACCACCACCACCAGCCTGCACAGTGGAAACAAGGCAAGATGGATCCATGTTCTCATTCTGTTTACGCCAAATTCTGACTCTACCATCTGAATGTCTCAACCGAAATCAGACTCATCAGACCAGGTAACATTTTTCCAGTCTTCAACTGTCCAATGTTGGTGTGCTCTTGCAAATTGTAGCCTCTTTTTCCTATTTAGTAGTGGAGATGAGTGGTACCCGGTAGAGTCTTCTGCTGTTGTTGCCCATCCGCCTCAAGGTTGTGCATGTTGTGGCTTCACAAATGCTTTGCTGCATACCTCAGGTGTAACGAGTGGTTATTTCAGTCAAAGTTGCCCTTCTATCAGCTTGAAGCAGTCGGCCCATTCTCCTCTGACCTCTAGCATCAAAGCATTTTCGCCCACAGGACTGCCGCATACTGAATGTTTTTCCCTTTTCACACCATTCTTTGTAAACCCTAGAAATGGTTGTGCGTGAAAATCCCAGTAACTGAGCAGATTGTGAAATACTCAGACCGGCCCGTCTGGCACCAACTACCATGCCACGCTCAAAATTGCTTAAATCACCTTTCTTTCCAATTCTGACACTCAGTTTGGAGTTCAGGAGATTGTCTTGACCAGGACCACACCCCTTAAATGCATTGAAGCAACTGCCATGTGATTGGTTGAGTAGATCATTGCATTAAGAAGAAATTGAATGGGTGTTTCTAATAATCCTTTAGGTGAGTGTATTGGATGGCTTAATAATATACTTAATGTGCATTGATCTCATAGCAAACGGTACCATTATCTAATGTGTTAATTCAAAGCAAGAAAGGTGTACAACCTAATTCTCACTGTTTCCCAACTGTCAGCACATGGGAAGCAAAAGTGTTAACAACCTTGTATGGGCTTGCACAAATAGCTTACCACTAAAAAGGCTGTGAATTTCATTCGTTTATTTGTTTTTTTTTGCTGCCGTTTTACAAACTGCATCAGCATAATTCAAGCATGACCCACTGCCCCGCCCCATTCTCATTTTCTCTGTGTTAAAGCCCAAGTCTCATTCCGGGACCTCACTATACATCATCCAGACTGCGCCCTCCCCCCCCTCCGTGTCGTGGGAGAGAGGTGTTGCCTTTGTCGGCCCGTGGAGGGCTCTTATCGGCAGTCTCAGCACTCCTGGCTCCTCATGCTGCTTCCTCCCAACAGGTCATTCGAGCACAGTCACCCCATCTGGGATATGTTTGAGCTGCGCTTGCGCTCGCCAATCTGTGTCAATCAAGGTCTATAAAGCACGCTCAGAAAATCCCTGTTTTCTTTACACAGGTTCATTGGTTCTTCTGATCAGACAAACAAAAACAATCTCAGGCCGGATTATTGCACTTCCTCTAACCGCGTGGGTGAAGTCAACAGCCGGGCTCGGTCACAGATGCACTGTAGTAATAGCGTAGCTTCGTCCCCTGTAATGCCATAAGACAATCTTGCGCAGTGCGATAGGAAATAAGAAGATTGTCCTTACAAAGAGGATTTCTCATTGGGACCTGTACGTAACTCTGTTGACCAACAACACTCCAAATACTGAACTTTGCCCCGATGCTACCACCTATTGTAAAAAAAGTGTGTGCTTAACTGTTTTCAAACAGCCCTTTAAGTAAAGCTTCAGGTGCGGCAAACACATAGTTGGACAGAAACGTGCATTCCTCTACTTTTTTCTCCCCTCTCGCTCTTTTGGTCACAGCCAGTGAATAGCCTTTAGATCAGGCTTTGTGAGAATGATTGCCAGTGGCTTAATTAGCTTCTTTGCTGAGCTGGAGGCTTTGGCAACATGTGTGTCTACAGCTTCTCTATCAGTCCCTTACTTTGTGTGACAGGATCCAGGGGGAATGGATTCTTCTAGAGAAGTCACTGGGGTTTTGACTGACCCTCAGTGCTCTGTGCTCTGATTTTGCCTTCGGATCCATTTGGATTGCCTGTGGAGGGAAATGATCGTTCAATTGTATCTCGCGAGGAAACAGCACACAGAATGAAGTTAAGTCTTGTAAGTGACGTCTTATCTTGTGATGTTTCGTTGCACGCTGCGCTGTAGCTGCCTGTTGGATGTTTTGATCTTTGCACGTGCAGTGTGGCACGCTGGGGGGTATTAAATAGAATATCCCTCTCAAAGGGAGGACAGGCACTTGTCTTTTCTGTTGTTAAATGTTGAACTTTTTCAGTCGCTTTCAATTTAATGTTATCGTCATATACTGTTTCTACGTAACAAGAAAAGGTTCTGGGCAAAGATCTGGTTTAAATTATATATTTGTAAGTGTTTAAGAATTTGTTGATGACAATTTAAGGACAGCCTGATTGGATTGTGAACTCTTTCTGTGTTTGCGAACATTGCAATTAGTTTGTTTGTGAATCATAGGGAGGCAGCAAAAAATATAACATGTTTACATGTTGTTTTTGAGTGCCTTTTGAATTGTATTAGGATTTTAAAAGTCCTCTAAATGTCTATATAAGATTTTACGCCATATCAACTGCAACAGCAATACTCTATGAATAACATACTTTTGCTTCTCAAAATCTTTCTCATTCAATCTCACTTCCAGGGGTCTGAAGTCTTTACAACTATAGCAATTCATTAGTCACAGTAATGAAAGCAGGACTGTGAGCATTTAAGAACCAAGGAAGTGGTTTTGTTTAGAAGTACTAAACGGAGGCAGATGGATGGCATCCCTAACTCTACAGTGATGTCAGTATGTCGTACGGAAAATAAATATACTGTACATCATCACACTTTTCTGGCAGAAGTTGTAAAAAAATAAAAAAGTTAAAAGAGCTAAAATATCAAAATGAGGTAGTAAAATACCCAACAGTATCATAACGCTCCTAATATCTCTCCATGTGGTGGGAAAGCCATAGATTTATGTGTGTATTTATCTTTAATCTTTAACACTGAGCCATACCCCCCCCACACACACACACACACAACACACACACACCATGACCTATTGAAATGATGGAGGCGCTCAGAACGGGGACACATTTCCGACAGCTGTGTCAAACATTTTGCCCTGCGAACATTGTCCAGATGTCCTGCCATAGAGCGCAAGAAATCCGAAATATATTGCATGCAGCATATCCTCAATAAATCACAGACATGAGAGCTTGGAATATCAATGAAAGCAGAAGGAACCTTATAGGACAGGGAGAAGAGTAACAAAAGTATCCTGGTGTTTTTTTTTTACATCCATGTCGCGATTCAATATATTACCACACTGTATTTGCGTTTGGGGAATCATACCATCCCAGTAGTGGACGGCAGTAAATTGCTTCAGGGTTTGATGGAGGAGGGGATTCGGTATATAAGTCCCATCCATCATGTCAGGCTGTGGCACCGTTTCATCCACAGTTTCATCCTGGGAAATTGCCAACATCAGTCAGATGGTGTAAATGAACGTGGGGAGGACCTTGCTGTGCTAGTTCACACAAAATAATATCCCTGTCCTCTTCGAGCTACTCAGCAAGGATCACAGACTAATATAATGATTGTCCTGGGCGCGGCGCTCCCATCTGTGACTGAGGACTTCAAAGAGATACGGGAGGAAAAAAAGAGGCTTTACAACATTCTGTGGACAGATGGACGTTCGGACGGACAGACAGATTTAACAGACGGGAGCGTAAAACTTCTGATGCAAGTTGCATTTAAAACATGTTGTTCTGTCAGGTTTTTGTCTGCTTTCTCAACACTGTAACAGTGTCACAATAATTTCTCTGAACCCTCAAACCCTGAGATTAACACTTCAGTTATAAACCTGTTACGTTAAGCTGTTGTATGACATGGCATGTTGCTCACTTCCCAGTCACTGTTGCATCCAAATATAGTCAAGTGTCTTTCAGCATATGAATAACACACTCTAGCCTATATGTGAAGTTAGCAAATCACCATCTTTAATGGTGTGGTTGTTGTTAGAGAGTGTTGCAGTAGTTACACCAGAACGTTCCATTCTGTGCCTTAATATGCTCAACAGGGCTCCGTATTTCACTGAGTCAAACAGAGATTTCAGGAGAAAGCAGGGATGGGTTTTGCAAAGGAACACTCATTAGGAGATGATCCTTCACCTCTCTTTTTCTCATGACAGATCCTGTAAGTGGTGCAGTGCCTGACAGTGCAGCTGGATCATTGCAGCCTGGAGTTCATTTCCTGTTTATAGCATACAAATAGCGCTCACTGCGCTCAGGCAACTCCTGTTGTAGTTTGATTGCCTGTAAGCTCAGTTTTGATTGTTGTCCAAAGAATGTGCTCTCCTATGTGTGCTAGAGGCAGGGCCGTAGCTAGAGGATTCGGGGCCCCCTGAAAAAAAATTGATGTGGGCCCCTACCACCCTCATCGTACACAGCTGAAAATAAGAACATAGTTAGGAAATGGAAGACCACAGGCACAGTTCTTGTTCAGCCCAGAAGTGGCAGGTCAAGTAAAATATTGAAGGCAAAGGATGGTGAGAACGGTCAAAAACAGCCCACAGACCACCTCCAAAGACCTACAACATCATCTTGCTGCAGTTGGTGTCACAATGCATCGTACAACAATTAAGCACACTTTGCACAAGTAGAAGCTGTATAGGAGAGTGATGCGGAAGAAGCATGTTCTGCACACACACCACAAACAGTGTCGCTTAAGGTATGCAAATGCACATTTGGAAAAGCCAGCTTCATTTTGGAAGAAGGTGCTGTGGACTGATGAAACAAAGATGAAGTTATTTGGTCATGACAAGGGGTGTTATGCATGGTGGCAAAAGAACACAGCATTCCAAGACAAACACTTGCTACTCACAGTAAAATTTGGTGGAGGTTCCATCATGCTGTGGGGCTGTGTGGCCAGTGCCAGTACTGGGAACCTTGTAAAAGTTGAGGGTTGCATGGATTCCACTCAACAGATACTTGAGAATAATGTAGAGGAATCAGTCACAAAGTTGAAGTTATGGCGGGGCTGGATATTTCAACAAGACACCAACCCAAAACACTGCTTAAAATTGACTCTGGCATTTACACAGAGGAACAAGTACAATGTTCTGGAATGGCCATCCCACTCCGCAGACCTGAATATCATTTAAAATCTTTGGGTTTATTAGAATTAGGCTGTTTATCAAACCTAACTGAACTGGAGATATTTTGCAAGGAGGATTGGTCCAAAATACCTTCATCCAGAATCCAGACACTCATTACAGGCTATAGGAGGCGTCAAGAGGCTATTGTTTCTGCTAAAGGCTCAACTAAATATTGATATGATATGACGGTTGGGGTTTATGCACCTATCTAAGTTCATTTTGAGGCATATTGCACATTTTCGGTTCATCCAATAAACCTAATTTTACTACTGAAATATTACAGTTTCCTTAGTTATTTGATAGATCAAACAGAAATTGCTGATCCAAACACCCAATTATATATAAATAAAAATCATGGAAATTGTCAGGGGTGCCTACACGTTTGCATACAACTGTATATAAATATTACAACTTATAAAAACTAACAAAAAACATTGTAAAGTTATAAAACCAATTTAAAAAAAGACCAGCAATATAATAGTGTCCCCACCAGTCTGTAATAATTCATAAATCAAAAAAGTAAACATTAAGAAATTGACAAGAATGCAGTCAAATGTAAAAAAATAAATATAATACAACCAGTAAAATGACTCATTGTCTTATTTTTTAAATAAAGATGATATATGGAACTGCGTTATATATTAAAGCTAATAAATGTATTTATCTAAGACCAGTTTGCTGTATTTGTGTTTTTTCTTGACTAATAAAATACATCAACATCTGGCAGGTGCATAATGCTTGTGACAAGCGTCGTGACTCGTGTTCATTTTTTCTGTGTTTTACAAAACAACACTATTCACAATAGCATAATAAAGACGGGATTTTGACCCCGTAATCGTTCGGTCGATTTTGCTGCGCGCTGGTAATGAAAAGTGTAGACGGTATATTTCCTATTCGGGCAGCGAAAAAAATGACAATACACTAACATGTCTTACAGAACGTCTTGATCGACTGGGATACAGAAACTGTCCTGGCCTACCTCTCATTCTTTTCATGGCGTTTCTGGTACCCTGATTTATGCTTTCTTTTCCCTGACATTTTCAATCAGTCAGTCAATCTCCTGCTCTTCCACCCCAGGTTCATATTTAACTTCAGCTGCCGCTTCAACTCTGATTGGTTCTGTTCACGAGTTGGGATGGGACTTACAACTTCATTGGCTCTGGGTCCATCTAATGTTTTTCACTAACTGAATAATTATACTTCGGATCTGATTAAACCATTTTAGGGAGGGGAGAGGAGCAGATATTTTTAAAGCTTCTTTAACCAAATTGCATGTTTCTGTGGTTTTCATTAAAATCTCAGGCATAGAACTAATATAAATATTAGAATTATTCATATAACAGGGGCCTATATAGTATAACTGCTGGGTTTTGTGGGGCCCCCTGTGTAGTGGGGGCCCCTATAATTGTCACCACCTTTCACCCCACTAGCGACGGCCCTGGCTAGAGGTACTGTTATTTTCTGTCTGAGCAATTAAAGTAGTAAGTAATACACATTGTGATAACTGTCAGAACAGCTTGGGGATGTTTGTATGGTTGGACACTAACGTTTCTGTCTGTGATGCAGGAGCATCTAAGACAAATATGAGGAAGGCAAAAATAAACAGTGTTTAATCACGAAAAAACACTAATGTTAAAATAATGTCAGCTTTAATGGGCAAAACACGTCTTATGTAATATACTAGACAGATAACATGACATACAAACAGTACTTACATTCAACAAAGACCGACAGGGAATTGTCATTACTACCAAGTTTAAATAAAGAATACATTTGAGTAAATTGAAAACACCTGTGCACTGGATAAGGCAATCCGAGGCAATCTATAGTCTGGTTGAATAATGAAGTAAAACCATGACTAAAACAGCAGGGAAACAAAAGACACAGAATGGAAATACAATGAAAACACATAAATATCTGGTCGCTATATAATAGGAGACAGTGACAGACATGCCTCTCCTGAACATTTTTCCATTTCTTTGCAACAAGTGAATTTGAAAGCGCAGAATTGGAAGAGAATATTTGATCTTTTGGAATTAATCATTAAAATATTAAAGAAATAGGCAAAAACCGTTATGAAACAAGTGTAAAAAAAGTATTATTTAATACTTAGCATAATTCAATGGTGTAGGTTTTAACCAATTAAAATGTATTAGACTCATGGCACATGCACCACTGCAGCATGGGTTCTCCTCTAACTTTCCCTACTGTCTCTGTGGAATATGAGGTCATATGATGTCACCCAGGGTCGCTTCCCTCTCTGTCTCTGGTCATTGTAGTTCATATTAGGTCGCTAAGGTCATTTGTCATTTCACCAGCTGGAGCAGAGGTCAGTGACTCTGCAGTTCATCACAGAAACCACATCCATTTTGGTCCTACATCCACCGTCCCTCTTGTCATCTTTCTGCTCCTTTTTCTCCTCTCCAGCTCTCCTCCCCATCCTCCCCCGGCTTCTCCAGGAGCAGACAGTCTCCTGCAATATTAATGGTGTGGTAATTGAACTGTTCACTCTCTGGCATGCATGGTGAAGCAGAGTGAAATTGAGCCAAATCTCAATTAGACAAGGTTATTATTTAATATTGCTCTGACTTCCTAATCTCATTAAAAGCCTTGTTTCTGTTTTGCGCCGGCTGCTGTTGCTGAAGTTTTAATAATGAATGAGCTCATCTTGCTCACAAGCATGTCGAGGAATCTGATTCTTGTCTCTACCTTTGTTCAGCCAGAGGTCAGAATGTAACCAACTGCAAATCAGTATGGGTAACTATAACAGTAGGTAACTGAATTCAGTCAAATATAGGTACTTTTTCTATTTCATTACAGTGTTTATACTTAAAGTATGCGAGTAGATCGTTTTTAACATTAATTTGAAATGACAAGAGATTGAGCAATCGTCTATAGGGCTATTCTTCACGCACAAAAAAACTGTTTAATTGACTTATCGTTGTCGGTAAGGTGCTAAATCTTTGGTTTAAGACTAGTGTTATGTCACTTCCAGACTAAATAAGCAGTTGACTTGGCAAAACTAAAAAACATTTTGCTGGCAACAGATATGCAGGCTAATTGTAAGTGGTTAAATTTGATATAGATGTTTCATGTCCAATGTTTGAATGATTTACATGGATTCATTGATAAATCTGTACCAGGAATATGTGTGTAGCTACTATCTTCCTGGCGTTGCAGGTTTTTAATGAGGACAACATTTAATTCCATTCTGACAAGACGAGAACCTGTTTAATCCCATTACAGGCTTGCAGCGCAATCTAACTACAGCAGGCTGGATGCAGACACTCCGCTGTCTGTCTGTTACAGAGCCTGCAAGGCTGTGTGTGTTGTGAAACAGGCAACATCACAGACAACATAATGGCAGAATGTTGAACTGCATAGCATCTTTTATCCGCGTACAGCACTTCACATTCCGTCAACAGAGGTTCAACGTGTTCCTTTAGCCAATTTGACTTGTACCTTCTTGATAAATGGCTCATCCCATTTAAAACGTGTCTGTTCTTAATCTGTGTCTACGTAAACCGTCCAAGAGTGCTGTGTAAAGTTCGGTGTGAAGTGTAACGTTTCATGTTGTACGTATGTTCTTATGAACGGAAAATCCTTGTACATCCAGCAAACAAATACTAAATATAGCAGAATCTTGACTTTGGTGTATACATTAGGTCAAGGTTAGGATTCAATGCCAGCCCAGATGGCTGAACTAAGACTGGGATAGAAAAGCAGGCCAACCACTTTACCAGGAAGTGGGTGAACAGTGAAGTGGGTGGCTTTAATGCATCCTGGAGCCTGAATGTTGAAGATGGGGCCTTATCAAATCAACCTGCAGCCGGAATGAGCATATAGCAGACAAGCATCCTCTCACTGCCTGTCCCCTACACGTCCTCTGTTATCAGGCTTTTCCCTGCTTCAAATTCTGAATGAGAACTAATTTCTTTTTTGCACACATCTTGGCAGGCGGCCCACTTTAAATGAGAGAGAGCAATGTAAAAGCAGAATCGGTCGATCAGAGTTGAGTTCAAACTTTCCGCCGAAGCTCCACATCACACATGGCCCAGATTCAACCCGTGTCGCCTGTACGCTCACCATCCATCCACCCACCCCAGCAAAGATCCTGTTCCCTTTGAGCTTCGGCTAAGGGAGGTCAGAGTCCATATTGGCCTTCCCATGGCGAGCAGCTTTTAACCTCCTGCCAGCTTCATCAGTCTCAGGCTCAAGCTATTGCTGCTGATGGAGGGGGATTAAGAACAGCCTGCGGTCTTAGAGAACGATTGCCTGAAGCCACTGCAACTGATTCGTATAGCTTGTAGACTGTAGTGTATGCCAGGTTTGAACTAGACATTGCGGTCTCCAACTGGTTCACCCCCTGTGTTTTATGGAGCTCCCTCAACCAGATGGCCAGGTTGGATCTGGCTAAACGCTCAACGAGGGCGAGACCAAATTAAATCCAATGGCAAGTGATCAAGCACAGATTGAACACAGCATAATCCACCTAAGTAGGTTTAGCTTGATCAAGGCCCTGAGAGGAACACAATCTCTTGGAGGGGATTGTGAAAACCTCTCATTTTAAACTCAGCAAAATCTCCCAACACAGTGTTAGCCAATTAGCACAGCACAGCATCCTACCTTGATTGTAATCTGTCATTTGCAACATGAATCACAGTGTGTGAGAAAATCATGACAAGGGGGCAACAAATAAAGCCTGAGGTGTTTTTTCTAGTCCGGATTCATGGATCATATCAAAGCCATGTCAAACCGGGGTTGAAGGGAAAGTACACCCACTAAATTGTGATAGAGTGGGGTGAGCACATTACATACTGCGATGTCTGTTGCTCTACCGGGGCCATCAGTTAGGTCATCCACTGGGGTCAACCGCACCAGAATGGAGTCACAGAGGCTGCAGACAGAGTTAATATCATTAGCATGAGGCAGGGGACGAGAGTTCAGGGTTTGTGTCCATCTGAAAACAGAGAAATGAATTAAATCGACTTTTTCCACTCCATGGTCAATAATTCAGCTACTTCTCGTGAACTGCAATTTGACCTCTGTTGTTTCCTATTGAGTTTGGTAACTGAGTGAAAAGATTATAAAAGAGGAGCTGTGTTTCTGGGTATTATTGTGAGAAAAGCAAGCTCTGTTAAGACTGAGCCTGTTGGAGTGTGGCTATCTCTTGTCTGCTTCTTTCTGTACTGCTGAATGAACGACCGTAACACACACAGACTCTCTCGCCTACACATTAATTGGAAGTTTTTTTATCATCAAAACAAGACACCAGTTCTAATTATTTGTCTCTAGATTTGTATGCTTGACATGCAGATTCCCCAAACACAATCTCAGTAGTGGGTTTTTCATGTTGCCTGACCCCATGATATGGACTTAATTAGACCAGACTAGTGTGACCCAGTGCACTGGCAGTACGAGGGCAGCTAATGAATGGACACCCTAGTGAATCTAATGCATAATGTAACAGAGGCTGGTCATGGTGGTCATTCCTGCAGAGAGCAATTCCCCACAACACTTTTTGCTGGTATTATTAAAATATAGAGCACATTATGACCCATTATGATTCAGTGGAATATTACTTTTTTTTTTTTCGGCTGGGATCCCCCACTCGAAACTGGTTAATGTGGCTCGGGAAAAGGACGTTTGGGGTCCCCTGCTGGAGCTGCTGCCCCCGCGACCCGATCCCAGATAAGCGGACGAAAATGGATGGATGGATGGAATACGACTTTTGCCCTTTGACCTGGTGTAAAATAATATTTACTGTATTTGATAATGGTAAAAGTTCCTCCAAACAATCCAATCGGAGCACTGCCAACATTGACAGACAGCATTTCTTTTTGATATAATCTGAAGAGATGTAATATTTTAACAACTAATTGGTGTTCTCTCCACAGATGATAAAATCCACTGTTTACACAAAGCATTTAACAACACTACTGAAAATATTTAAGAATATCATGAAGAATATTTTGTTATTGGTTGGAAATAGAATAAAGTAGTGACCGCAGGGCCCACGAGTGGCCACTTTCAACTATTCCAGCCAGGATCTCATTTCCTGGTCGCGGACAGGCAGGCATCTGCGAGCTCAAAAGTGTTTGTCGGCGGGGGGTGCACTCTTGTTTATGTCAAACACATCCTGGTTAAGCAAACAGTGTGATAAAAAGTAAAATGACATGCTGAGCTAGAGCACGGCTAGAGCACTGCTCTGTCTTACATCTCGACCGGCCTAAATACTAAGAGTGCTTTGCTGAATCTGTGGGTTCCTTGGCCAGGCAGTATTGAGGAGAACAATGGTGATGAAATAGTCTGTTTGTTGAGTTGGTGTTTCCTGGGACTGCTCCTCTGAAATAGCTGGTTCCCGATGGCCCCATGATTTGGGTGTTTTCTGGTGCTTTTACTCTGATTTGAATGGTTCCTGGTGCTAGTACTCTGATCTGGATTTTTCCTGGTGCTAATACTCTGATTTGGATGGTTCCTGGTCCTAGTACTCTGATTTGGATGGTTCCTGGTGCTACTAAACCCTCTTTCAGGGTGGTTACTGTCACAAATCCTAGGCACTCTTCAGAAGTCGTGGCATGATATGAACTGAAATATGGACTCTGTGTATATTTGTGTATGTGTACTGTATGGATTTTTGAGTTCTGTTTATGTGGTGTCCCTTATTTTGTGGCCAAGGCATTGCGCTGTCAATTTATGTTGGTTCTATGATGTGCATTGGGTAACATTAGCGCCTTCTCCCGTTCACCTAGAGCATTAGTATGTTCTAATATAGGTAATATTGGGCAGGTGTGTTCTATTGCTGATTACATGCAGCTGGTATACTCAGGCTCTATATAAGATCGGGTGAACAGGAGGAAGCTGCAATTCATTACCCAATGCACATTGTAGAACCAACATAAAACGAGAGAGCAATGTCCTGGCCACAAAATAAGGAACACCACAAATAACAGAACTAAAAAGTGCATACACAAATATATACACAGAGTCCATATCTCAGGTCCCTAGGAGGCGTGACAGTTATGGTGTCTTGGTGTCCCTTTGGTGGTGTGGTCTTTGCAATGTGGGTCGGTCTGAATCATGCCGTTTGTTCCTGCCCAAGGTTTTCTTTGTGCAGGACCATGTCTCCAGTCCCCCTCCCCCGTCTCTGTCCCCAGATTTTATTCTGCAATAGTTTGTGTGCGCGGGGACTAGAGTCAGTCTGTCCTTTCGCAGTCTCCATTTAAGTTTAATTGATATGTGATAGGGGACGAGAGAAAGTTTATATATTCATTTTTTGGGATCAGAGTTGTATCGAGGTACTAGACCCAAGGTATGCCCACACTAATGTTTCTGATGTCATGTTGATCCTAGGAGGACCCAACCCCTTAGAACATGCTTCAGGACCATGTGGCCTGATGACTCCGTCCTATATCCATTATGTGCCCATCCTGCTGTGCTTGTGCCCATGTCACTGCTTTTGGTGGTCACGTTTCCATCTGGTGACTCCAGCTGTACATCTCCAAAGCGTGTCCTGTTGTCCCTGCCCAAGACCACCAAATTGTGTTGACACAAATACTGTGGTCACAGCCCACCATTCCTATCTCCATTTATGGACACTAAATGAACACTGATAAACAATGTGACCTTGATACAATGGGCTGTGCACCTTCCAAGTCCCTACCCCGTACAGCCAGAGGAGGACTGGCCACTCTTTAGCTTTCTTCCTAGGTTCCACCTACTTCCTAGCCACTGTGCATCACTTGTTGTTGCTTGCTCCTGAGTGTTTTTAGGCCAGGTACCTATCAAAGCACTTTTTGATGACTGCTGTTTACCAAAAAGGGTTTATAGAATACATTTGATTAATTGATTTGATTTAGATGGTTCCTGGTGCTAGTACTCTGATTTGGATAGTTTCTGGTGCTAGTATTGCGATTTGGATAGTTCCTGGTGCTAGTACTCTGATTTGGATAGTTCCTGGTGTTAGTACTCTGATTTGGATAGTTCCTGGTGTTAGTACTCTGATTTGGATAGTTTCTGGTGCTAGTATTGCGATTTGGATAGTTCCTGGTGCTAGTACTCTGATTTGGATAGTTCCTGGTGTTAGTACTCTGATTTGGATAGTTCCTGGTGCTAGTACTCTAATGTGGATTGTTCCTGGTACTAGTACTCTGATTTGCATAGTTCCTGGTGCTAGCCCTGTGATTTGGATAATTTCTGGTGCTAGTACTCTGATTTGGATAATTCCTGTTGCTAGTACTCTGATATAGTTCCTGGTGTTAGTACTCTAGTTCCTAGTGCTAGTACTCTGATTTGCATAGTTCCTGGTGCTAGGCCTGTGATTTGCAAAGTTCTTGGTGCTAGTACTGTGACTTGGATGATTCCTAGTGCTAGTATTGTGATTTGGATAATCTCCTGGGGCTGTTCATAAGTGCTGGGTGGTTTATTGGTGATACCTCTAATCTAGTATGTAAATTTCTTCTGGTTTTACCTGCAGACAGTGGCTCAGTGAGTCAAGTAGGTTGTCTAGCAACCAGAAGGTTGGTGGTTCGATCCCCGGGTCTTCCTGACCTGTGTCGAGGTGTCCGTGAGCAGGACACTTAACCCCAGCTGCTCCCGACGAGCTGGCTGACATCACCGTCGGTGTATGAATGAGTGAATGAATGGGGGAATGTGAGGCACCGTAAAGCGCTTTGGTGGCCATTGTTGGTTAGAAAAATGTGCTATATAAATGCAGTCCATTTACCATTTTACAGTAGGGCTGCTCGCTAAGTCGCCTTAAGTTCAGATGGAATGGTAAGTTGGAGGAGCTTAGTTCAGTCTACAACCATTCAGCATTAAAGGGTGTTAAACACTATTCAACATTTTACATGAGAACGACGAACCAATGAATGGCAAGCATGTGTGCAATCAGACTATTAAAATTCTTTTTTAGAGCTCTATTGTTGTGTCTGAGGACCATGTGTGCAGATTTCCCCGATCAACATCGGCTGTGTTGTGCTGCGGAATCTCTTTGAATATTTAGAGAGACGCCCACAGACATAGAAGTGCAACAGCCTGGTGGCAGACGACGCAGCCACATTGTGTGTCTTAATGATGTAAACCCTTCACTCTGCTGTGGAATGAATTCATAATTTTCACTTTGAAAAAAGTAGAACATCTGCCGTGTATTAATATAACCACAGGCACCCTCATATTTATTTATTTAAACTCTAGTTCTGGTGTGCATAAATAACTGCTCTCTGTCTGCCAAGCCCAAAAAACACTTCAACAGACAATAAACAAGAAAACACTTTGTGTCCCAAGGGAACAGGGTAATATAGTGCTTCAGCATGTAGATCTTTGTTACAGCAGCATTTTAAGTATAAAGCCCAGAATGTCGTCCCCACTGAAGCGAGTGACTGCCATGCTGAAAATGTGCGTTGTGCCTGGTTGAGCGTCTCTGCCACCGGGGGTTCTGTGCCTGCATCGCCGTGCCTTGGTCGTGACTGCTTGGGTGTATCGGGAGCCATGGAAGGCCTTCTTACCTCTGCGTTGCCTGTGTTGCATTTGTAGGTCCTCTCTCTTCTACACGCCTTAGAGATGAACTGATAGTGTACAGAGTGCAGCACGTGTCACTTCCTCCATGATGAACTCTGCAACTTCTGTCTGCTGGGGAACGATGAGGATAATGTCATCTAAGTGGAGCCCCGGGTTGTCTCTCCTAATGGGCGTGGTCACCAGTATCTGTGCCTTCCCCCTTTCTTCGGCCATGGACATACCATTTGAAGGTAAGTGCTTTGGCGGGATGTCTTGAACCTTCACCGTTCACATTGAGTCTTTTTTGTTCCACTTTGTTAAAAATTTTGTTAGTGTTCATGAATGGAACACACCCTTGGCTCTGGTTAGGATTCTAGTATGTTGAATGTTGTTTAAATCAGGTTGCATTCTCTTGTATTGGGAATATGTCTCTTACAGTTTCCTTGGTAACACAAATTAAGTTTTTCTCCTTCTAAATTATTCAGAAACATCTCTTAAGGGCCTGTACGAAAAGAACAGTTCAAACAGTTTTTAGAAAAATGTAACTCATACTTTTGTTGATGCAGTGTTATTAATTCTCCTTAAATGCAATTCAAAACATCCAGTGTTCTTGTACGTACAAATATGGGCTCTCAAGTGTTTAGAAAAAAGCTTGAAACTGAAAAAAAAGATTATGCTTAAACTTCTCTCTGTTTTGGTTGTGTTCCTGCTGCCATGGATTTGGTAGTGTTAGATCTTGTAAACAGTAAGTTCACTCTGACTGCCCTGGTCCGTCTAGCAGTAGTGACTAACTGACCTTGCTTAATCTCTTGGCCCAGTGGTCAGCAATGCAGCAGCTGTACCACACGGTCATAATACATGCCATCTCATGTGTCATCCTCCATTTATTTACAGAGTTCATATTTTAAAATGTGGATTATCATGAATGACCGTCAGCCATTTAGTAGCATGTTAGTTAACCTTGCACGATTGTTCATAGTAGCCCAACCTCAGTACACTAGTTTTCGTCACACAATCCTTTACTAGTCCTCTAACATAATATATATTATTTAAACTAGAAATCATGAACACAGCAGGACAAGTTTAAACATTGCTGTTATCACTGGATATCATCACAGTGGAAATGAATCATCTCCTAATTCATAGAGTGTGAGAATTCATAAATGTGTCTAGAAGTGGTGTCTCTATTGTCCTTTATCCAGTTGAGCAGCTGCCCACCATCACTGAGGCGTCCCCCAGCTCCATGATCGCCTTTCCCTTCGACGAGAGCTTCCCCATGACGTGTGAAGCCAAAGGCAACCCCGAACCAGAGTGAGTACTGGCTGTGCTACTCTGTACCATACCCAGCAGATGGGATTCTGTTAACAGCCCAACAGATTGACTGTCACCACTCATTCAAATGGCATGTCACATTTGGCCAGTCGATATGGAGAGTTTGGGTGTTGGATTTCATGTTGTGAGGTTTTGAACATATTGACAACATGCTGAGAGCCAACACTGTACATTTGGCTGAAACATTTTAAAGTTTTCTTGGTATTTTATAAGCGACTGGTTGAGCTGTTGATTTGATAGATTCCGGTGGACGAAAGATGGGGAAGAGTTTGATCCCTACCAGGACCCAAGGCTGATCAAGGCGGACGACTCGGGGACATTTGTGATCCCCAACACCGGGAACCTCACAGAGTACCAGGGAACATACCGCTGTTACGCCACAAACAAGCTAGGGACCGCCTTAACGGAAGAAATCGAATTCATTGTACCCCGTGAGTATCGTATATCTATACATTTCTAAACTGATGGGGCTCCAGTACAGTTCTTTAAAAGTGATTCAGAGCCTGGAATCCATTATATTGGCTGTGCCCCTCCATCTTGAGCTGTTCATGTTATTGGCCATGGTAGAAAGTCATTGAAACGTCAGAGTGCTCCACCTTTAGGTGCCTCCCATACAATATATACCAATAGACTGTGAGGCATCAGGTAGACTGATCTAGATTCTCCATCATTCCCCCCCTCAGTACATTTTTCATTTTGTTCTGAAGCATAGTACATACATCTTCAAAAATCCAAACCAAGGAAAACTGTGACAAAATTTGGCCATGCCTCAACCATTCAGTGCGGCTGACACGTGGTAATGACGTCTATTTCCTCCTGCAAATCAAGATCTGAAGAATGTGCTGTAAAATCCAATTTGGTGAACATAAAAAAGATGCAACTAAAAACACTGGTGCCTCAAGACTGCCACCTACTGGAGAGACAGGCAACTACACCAAATTGACAGACCGGTCATTTGACTTACTGTATCCGTAACTATTGTCTTTTTCTGCAGATGTTCCAAAGTTTCCTAAGGAGAAGATCGATCCCATTGAAGTGGAGGAGGGTCAGCCTGTCATTCTAGAGTGTAACCCTCCAAAAGGAATCCCTCCCCTGCAAATATACTGGATGACAATTGGTGAGTTACCACAGCCTAGCATACCCCCTAGAGAGGCATGGCCCAGTTATGTCCAGTGCATTGTGTTGACGGCCACAGTTTTATTGAATGACGATAGCCTGAGTATGGGGATCTAGCGTGCAGTTTAATTGGCATGTTCCCCTTTTTTTACCCCCTCAGACCTTCAACACATTGAGCAAGATGAGAGAGTCTCCATGGGTCTGAACGGTGACCTGTTTTTCTCCAATGCCCTGGTGAAGGACAGCCGCAGGGACTACTGCTGCTTCGCTGCCTTCCCCCGGATACGCACCATCGTTCAGAAGACTGCCTTGTCCGTCATAGTCAAGAGCAGTAGGTGTCAGTTTGAAAAACGTCTGAATTTCTTAGTACCTCAGCGGAAGCTAATTAGGGTCTTGTTTTTGTTTGTAATTCTCATATATTCACAATATTATTTTTTGTACAGCCACTGATGTTTTCATGAATGTACACCACCGCATTCTGTTGTGTTTGTTCAGTTTTAAATATGCTTTAACATTTCATTTCAGAAAATTCAAGTATCAGTCGTGGTGGTGGTAAGTTGCCTTCCACAATCCATCAAAAAAACACATACATGAGATCATTATGTAGAAAACCCCATACAGGATTTCAAGTACATAAAGAATTTAAATTTGTGTTCCATATATTATATTCTTATCTAGAAAACCCCATAAAGATAATCAAGTTACAGTCTATATAATATACCTGTACATAGAAAACTGCATATAGGATTTAAAGTTGCATTCTACAGTATAGAAAGTACCATATTCTAATCATGAACAACCATAAATACCATGTTCTAGTTTATAAAACACCATACATTATGTAAAGTTGCACTCCATATACCATATCGTGATCTAGAACATCCCATACAAGATTTTAATTGAAGTTCCATACCATTTTCATGTCCAAAACGCTCCATAAAGTATTATTTCATAGCAGTGCAGGATATATGTTTGAAAAGATTCAATTTTTGGGTAACAGTTCTGAGTGAGACCTATGCATTATCTTCTTCTTTTTATATCTTCTAAGTATCAAATGTAATATATATTTTTTACCAGTTCAACAAACTAATCATGAAAATATTATTTCAACCCCATTCTCAAAGCCAATTCACTTATGGATAGAAAACCTAGTCTTCTGACGCCCTCTGGTGTCAAGTCGGAGATACAGCGTGTGAAAGGAGACACACTACTTCTTGAGTGTATTGCAGAAGGCTTGTAAGTAAAGCGTCCTCTATTATCTACTAAATTATTGCTTCTAAGGAATTCTCTGTATGTGAAGAACTTTAACCATATAAACAAATATTATTGTATTGCCCTATTTAGTCCAACTCCCATGTATGAATGGGTCAAGATGGGCCAAAAGCTGTCAGACAAAATAACGATAGAAAACAACGGGAAACTCCTGACCATCGACTCTGTCAATGAGGATGACAGTGGCAAGTACATGTGTAAGGCTAAAAACATCCACGGGGAGACAGTTCACTACTTTGACGTATCAGTAGAAGGTAAGTGGAGGAAACAAATGTTCATTTAAAGGTGGAATATTCATGTGTATCAGTTGTGTAAAGTAGATTTAACGTCATCATTTCATGTTTGTATTTGTATAGCTTTAACTTCATTTCATGTGTATCTGTTTTAGAGCTTTAATTTATAAGGGTGCAAATGGCTCAGTGGTTAGGGAGTCAGACTTGCCTGTTCAATTCCCGCCTGCACCTAATGTCCTTGGGCAAGGCACTTTACCCTAACTTGCTCTGGCGGAATGTCCCTGTATTTACTTTAAGTAATTCTGGATAAGAGCATCAGCTAAATGACAAAAAATAATTTGGTTTACTTTTGGAAGTTCACTACAGTAATTTATTTTCACAATTAACAGTGCCATCTACTGTACATAAAATGAATTGCTATTGAAAAGGGCATTACAATGTATAATTTTGAGAATATGCTCCAGTTGGCAAGGTAGCACAGACATAACAAGGCACATTCATGATTTTCATGTCGTTTTGGTAGAATGCTGAGGCATTCATTGAGATGAATCCTAGTTCAATGACGTATGTCTCACTCTTTCCAGAACCTCCTCAGTGGTTGTCAGAGCCTGAAAGTCAGCTCAGTATGATCGGCTCTGAAGTGCATATCAAGTGCTCCGCCTCTGGTACACCTCAGCCAACCATCCAGTGGATGGTGAACGGGAAGTCCCTCGAGGGTACGTTTGCCTACCCCACACCAGACATGGGTGTCTCGAATAGGTCAATGGGAACACAGTTAACAGGTTTCATTGTTATTTTCAGAGGTCCCAGCATTTAACCGGAAAGTGTTTGATGACACCATTGTCTTGCATAACGCCAAGTCCACTGATAGTGCCATCTACCAGTGTGAGGCATCCAATAGGCACGGAACCCTCTTGGCCAATGCAAATATCATGATTATGAGTAAGTTTAGCTCATTTTATTATACACCTCTGAAAACCCTCTACTTTCCTCTGAGATCTTAGTATCTTTAATGGTTATAAACAAACAGTTGCTCTACATCTGTGCCACGATCACTCTGTTTTGCCAGACGTGTCCTCACGTTTAGTGACCCATTAGGTATGAAATTGAATGATGAGGAAAGTGCACTGAAGATTCCAACCGGTTGCTTGGCAATGAAAAGGGCTGCATCTGGTCCTCTGTAATTGAAAGACGTTGGCGTGAGCCAGCGGACGGCTGTGTAAGTAGCGTGGTGTCTGGTTCGGGAGCCTGTGGCTCTTCAGACATGGTGAACGAAAGGCTGTCTGATGGCCGCAGTCCTCTGTATGGACAATCCATCGCTCATCCCTGTGGATCACCTTGACAATGCCCAGCCTTACATATGCCAACACGTTTCTGAAGTCCTTTTAGAATTCACTAACACTAACATGTGCTTCTTTTAGGAGAGCAGATATAATTAGAATGTGATATTTTTTTCTGAAACATCTAGCAAGTTTGTCGATGTTGACCCTAAAGTTATTAACCTATTTCGGGATGCAAAATCACAGCATTCCCTTTTTGTAAATAATGAACTGAGACAGACACAGGATGTTTTGGCTGGAAATGATAAGACACATTCATTTTTAATTGGCCCCTCATTATTCCATTTGTTTACACATTTTTTTTATCTTTTCAAATTGGGTGACAAGTATTGTGACAGTCAAGACATTCTTTCAAAACAAATGGTAATAAAAACATAATAACTCTTTCACCTCACTGAACGCGTTAGTCGAATTTGGATGATCAACATTGTGGCTAATCTTTGTAACTGATATCAAAAGTCAGATCCTGTTTAAATCCCTACTTATATGTAATGAAGTTATAAAAATAGTTCTCTGTTCCTCGTTAATGTCCCAAACACTGAATGTCCGGGTCTGGAATGTTCTCTCCCTACAGACCTGCCTCCCATGGTCCTGACTGAGGACGGTCTGGAGTATTCAGCTGTGGAGGGAAAGGGCGTAGTCATGCACTGCAAGGTGTTCAGCTCCCCGCGCTCCACGGTTACCTGGTGAGTAGGCAAGCCTGGATCCCAGAACAGCGTGGAATTCCGCCAACTCATTTTACTTTAGTTGGCATGTCATCAGTCATTGGCTCAAGCCCATACAAATGCTGGATTAGGGTGCTTGAAATCCGACCAATCCTCTCAGAGGCCAGTAGAGAGCAGTACATGTCAATGTGTTATTAGAAGGTTATAAGATACAGAATGGGTTTGTCTCTCCAGGCACCACTGTTGATAATCTAGACAAAGGAAAACCATCTTGCACATCGACCAATATCCTGTATTGAAGCGCAGTTGTGTTGTTAAGCGCTCAATGCGGCTACGTTTTAATTGAATTGAATTGGTAGTGGAGACTTTAATTGATTGCTTCAAATGTACAGGAACAAGGATGACTTAACAGGATCTGTGGAGGGACCAAGGTTTACGGTTCACCAGAATGGATCATTGGAGATCCATAACGTGAAGAAGGAGGACATGGGCCAATACACGTGTTACACCAAGAATACTGAAGGAAAATCTGCCGTCACTGCACTACTGGAGGTTAATGGTACGTCTTTGTTCTCCACACTAGAACCATGTATTTTCTCTCTGACTTGCAGTATGCACCTAACCTGGAAAAACTATGGGAAAACTGTCTTAAATAGTTCAGTTTCTGTCTCAGACACACAGCCAGGCAAAAAGAGTCACTTACTCTAACTTATACGGTTGAACAAATCTTTTTTCCTCTTCCCCAAGATCCAACACAGATATCCCAGGCCCCAAAGGACTTACAAGTCCCAGTCGGAACCACAGCACTGCTTTCCTGTCTGGCGGTCTATGACAACTCCTTCCGTGGCGTCTTTAAGATTGTTTGGGAAAAAGACGATACGGAGATAGCCTTAAACCACACAGAGAATTCTGGGTAAGTCGAAGCCTTTCTTCTGGTGTCACAGATCCAAGGCCAGACAGAAAGTTTACCTGCTTTTTAGATTACAGGGATCAATAGGTTGTCTCTCTTTTTCTCCTCCGATAGATACTTCATAGAGGATGGTAAACTGCAGATCATCAACGTTAGCCACAGAGACCAGGGCGTGTACAAATGTGTGGCCAAAACTCCTGTAGACCAGGACAGTGCCTCTGCTCTAGTCATGGTGCTGGGTGAGCAAATTTTTAATACATCAAATCTTGGTATTATGAACCCCCGAACAACAATAATTCACAGCATGTCACAGTATGGATTCATATGTTGAAACCAAGCTTGTCATGGCCTAGTAGTTAAGGAAAATATGACTATTGTAGAACTATGTCAACACTGACTTTACATTGGTCACATCACATTGTTGGTCAGTTGAGGACATTTTCGCTGTGCCTTTGAAGTTTGTCCTTATTCCCTTTCCACTCCAGAGGATACTACGTCTTTGTTTGTTATCACAGCAGTGTTATTGTCTTTGCTGCCGGTGTTTTCTTCCAGACGTCCCAGATGCACCAGAGAACTTGGTTCTGTCTGAGCGCAAGGGTAGAAGTGTGAAGCTCAAATGGATCCCGGGGGAGGACCACAACAGCTCAATCACTGGTAATAGTCAGGCTCTACGAACAACAACTAACTCTAGTTATGCAATGTTGAATCCGTGACACATATTTTGTGAGAAGATGGAATGAATCAATTTGTAACCATTTAAGTCTCATGTCAGCATCTCAAGACATGGCCTTTTTGTGTAGTTTGTAGCAAGTTTCCGGGGTAACTTAGTGTCAGAAAAGTTCTGCACAGCTGGCTGATAAGCTGTGTTTTTGGCTAAGACCTCTGTGAAATTGGGGGCTTCTCTGTCGCACCCTTTAAACAGATTTCATTATTGAGTACGAGGAGAGCCAATGGGAGCCGGGCAACTGGAAAGAGCTTTTGAGAGTTCCCGGTAATCACGAGTCGGCAGTCCTCAAACTCTATGGACATGTTGGCTATCGCTTCCGAGTGTCTGGAGTCAACGCGGTGGGCAGGGGGCCTCCCAGCCAGCCCACAGAGAGATACAAGACCCCTCAATCGGGTAGGAAGTCATGCTTCACTCACATTTCTTCATTCTCCTCCTTAATATTAGCCAGCTGTCTCAGATGCTTGTGAACTTTAAAACACTCAAACATCTGATAATTGATTCCACTCTTGTTGAAACTGAGGGCTCTAATGTGCACATTTCACAGTAGATTTCTTCCACTAACAATTTCAATTCTGGCAAAATCCATATTTCTTCTCTCCCACCAGCCCCTGACAGAAACCCTGAAAATATCAAAATCGAAGGTCATTTACCACATGAATTGGATATCAACTGGGAGGTAAGCAACAAAATGAGGTTTAATATTCCTTCCCAGCATACGTATACGCCTCTCGCGTTTCACTGAATATTTCACAGCAGTTACAGTCAGAGAGATCAAATCTCAGTATTCAAAAATGAAAATATGGTATTGTGTTTTCAGTATTATGTTATTATCAGTAAAAATACTTTAGAAATAAATCATTCTCCTTATCTCCGCTTTCGATAGGTAGTATTGTGATGTACAGTACAACTTTAGAAAGGTTATTTTATAATGGGACATAGTGAATTGGATAACTACCAAAGGGGCTCATTGTGGTGCATTGATTAGTAAGTGAAAACGAATGGAGCGGAGAGTAGATGTTTTACATGTACGGTAATAAATTCAGCTTTATTGTAAAAAGATGAATCTCACCCCCACGTATTATCTTCCTGCCCTAGCCTCTACAGTTATAAGCTCTCTTATTGTTAATGATTTGCTTTTTTGGATAATAGTATCTTTTTCTATTTCCCGTCATGGTCAGCCCATTGTGAGAAAACTACTAGATCTCTATATAATCTTTGAAGTCCTGGCTTGCTCCTGTTATCAAAGGGGTGCTTCAGAGCTGCCTGAATTCAACCCAGAATCTTATTGTTTTACACAGCCTCACATTATCAAAGATTAGGATCCAAGTATATTGGCTTGACACGATAACCCTCACAATAGCCTACATGTACAAGGATACACAAAGGGGTCCAAGCTTCGACGTTTCTATGAAATGGTAATAGTCTGTTTCTGTTATACTCACAATCTCTTCTATTGCAGCCTTTGTCCCCCATTGAACACAATGGGCAAGGCCTTGAATATAAGGTGAGCTATAAAAGACAAGGTGTGGAGGAGGACTGGCAGGAACAGGTGGTGAAAAGGCACTCGTTCGTGGTGAAGAACACCCCCACGTTCGTGCCCTATGAGATCAAGATCCAGTCAAGGAACAACCAGGGATGGGCACCGGAGCCCGAAGTGGTCATAGGGTACTCTGGAGAGGACTGTGAGTTAAACACTGTAAAAACATAATAACTACTCTATACAACTGCATACGGCTAGCACAGTACAGTAGGCAAAGTATCATTTAGCTGCTATGTATGGCTGCAGTCCATATCAAAACCTGGACTCTTAAAGTTCTACGCATTCGTTAGCAGAATTTGGGCAGCAAGGTGGCCTTGTGATTAGAGCATCTGATTGGCTTTTGAAAGGCCCCTGGTTCAAATCCCTCTACTGCCAGGGAGAATGCTCTGTCATTTAGCAAGACTGATAACGCTAGTTGCTCCTTCCCTTACAGGAGGTCTTTGCTGTGGACAGTAGTCTATGTGCCTGATTAAAAACAAAAAAAGAATTCCTAACCTATATTTTGGATGAAATCAAAAAGGCTAGCCGCTTTACTGAGCGTCACTTTAAAGAAGTCACAAAGCAGTCCGGTCTCTGCAGGTTTTAAATTTAATCGTACCCTTATCTTAGGCTTTCTTTTGGACTTGTCCTCCAGCTACCTAAACACCATGTTAATGCTGCATTGTCTACCTTCCTTTAGCCATTTTCCTGAGTTGTCATTCCATCAGGTGTCATTGCTACCTAAGTACAGTACTTAATATTGAGCCCTGACACTAGTTCCACCCATGTGAAAGTGGTTTATCACATTAGAGTGCAGCCACTGACCTCTAGATGATTATGTTAGACATACATGTGAGTCTGTAAAGCACCTACATACTTAACCCAGCCAATACCATGTACAATGTATATGATCTGGTGGCTCATTGATCTTTAACAGTAGAACCACTTGACATGCTGGGTCCATCTTGACAAATGCAGAGGGTGAAATATAGTCTGAATGGAAGGGTGATGTGAGTATGTTTGGCCTTGCAGTCCCCACTGCAGCTCCTGGTGACGTAGCGGTGGAGGTGATGAACAACACCCTGATCAAGGTCAGCTGGACGCCTGTTCACAAGGACAAGCTTCGCGGACATCTGGGAGGCTACCGGGTAATTCCTCAAATCTGCCCCGGAGCTTTTAGACACAGTTTAAAGGGAGAGAGCCTGACCACACTGGATCTTCTGGCCTTCTCACCCCACTACATCTCCCCTTGGCTGGCAGCTCACCGTTCCCTTACATTGGACACTAGGGAACAATACTACCATGCGGACCTTAGCCAGTTTTTTCCTCTGATAATCTTCTGTGCTTTTCTCCTATATGACCTGTTAACCCCGTAACAGTCTCTCTCTCATTCATGTTCCTGACAGATAAACTGGCGTCGCCTCCGTAGTCTACTGGACTCAAAGAAGACTGTTGGGGACAAAGACACCGTGACTTTACTGGGAGACCGGAGCCATGC
This sequence comes from Umbra pygmaea, assembly GCA_016801145.1. Classification (NCBI taxonomy): domain Eukaryota; kingdom Metazoa; phylum Chordata; class Actinopteri; order Esociformes; family Umbridae; genus Umbra; species Umbra pygmaea. Next base: position 83,482 of record JACXGM010000110.1, read on the forward strand.
CATTGTAACAGGGCTCAGGCCCTTCTCTGAGTTCAGCCTCACAGTCATGGTCTTCAATAGGCGAGGCAATGGTCCAGAAAGCCACGCTGTTACCTTCAAAACCCCAGAGGGAGGTAAGGCAGGGCGGGGCAAGTACCCTGGAAAATATCGATTCTTTGCTGTTTGAATAAAGAATAAAATAACAATGTAGATAGACATGTAATTAACTTATTAACACTTGTATCATTTTTGTTCCCCAGTCCCTGAGAAAAACCCAGTTTTCAGAGTGACAGATGTTCAGAAGCATACTGTTAGTCTCTCCTGGTTACCTCCGGTCGACGCCAATGGAGACCTCACAGGATACGTGCTGGAGTATCAGCTGAGTATGAGCAGCTCTGTGCTTACTTAACCCTAGTTTAAAACACAGACATACCCCTATTCAATATTACTAGAAATGTCTTGATCTTGTCACAAGAATTTGTTGTACTTGTGAATGCATTTCTGTGAAATTTTCTACTTTAGCTCATACCGCTCCGCTAAACGTTTTCCTATTATAGAAATGTGAGGAAATGAATGCAATTGTGTGATTGTGAAGACTTGTAGGCATCGTTTCACACATGGTCACATGAGAATATGATCACATACAGAAAAACACATGGATAAAAATATACTTGATGACAGGAAATAATGAGGCTTGAAATAATATTTGTTTTTGGATGTTCTGAGAAAGCAAGGACGTGTGTATCCAGTGAGAGTGATATTTTAACCCAGGATTAGCTCTGGCCCATGTCGTGCTAATGAGCGAGAGGTCGGTATGGGGTCGCAGGTTGAATATAGGAAACATGTCATCGAGACAAACATGGAGTCCTGAGAGGTGTGTCATGATCTAGCCACAGCAGTGCTGACCAAGGACAATGTGTCACAGCGTCTTAAGGTCTTTGTTAGTGACCCCATCCCATCGAATGCCGACTTCATCACAACGAACGGTCCAGATTAATCCCAAAGCAATGAGGCACTGGACAACAGCAGTGTCCCACCATCCCCTGGCCTGAACATAATAATGATGATGAGGCAAAGTTTCAATGACGGCATTGCACGCAACCCTCCCTAATGGCTTATGAGTTTGCCACTGAACAAGAGGGCTAAAGGTGTCATGTTGTACTACGGAAGAAGGGACTTTATTGTTGTTGTTGCTTTGAACAAGCCTGATATATATGTATCTGATGAACTCTTTTGAAGTGCAAGGTTTTTGAAGTCCCCTCCAAGGAAGTCATGTGTAAAATGTTGAAGATAATACACACAGCTGTCAGCGTGGCACCCAGACGAAGCACCAGAGGAATGAAAAGGCTGGAGCACAGCTGTTCCAGGGCTGAGCCCTGCGTCTTACAGGGCAGCGCTAACGTAATACTTCACAGGTTTCACAGGACCTACACTGTGCAATTGAACGGCAGTTCGTTCGCTAGGGAGTACCACTCAGCTCAGATGTTATCCAAGCTTGCATAATGTGGTGTCATTTCCACAAGACCCCTGAAAAAACTGAGTTTTCTTCTCGAACGGTCAATTGAGGATACATGAGTATCAGTGGAGGCCCGGGGAACTTAATTGACTAGGATGGGTTCATATTAATCTCTAGACTGGATTAAATGGAATGGTATCTGACACTTGTTTTTAATGACCTCACACCGGGTTTAATGTGTTCAACGCCATTCCATTTACTCCGGTCTAGACATTAATACAAGACCATCCTCCTCAATTAAGGTTCACCGGCCTCCGCTGATGAATACAAAAGTAGACGTGTAACCCGTTCTCATTGTCCGTGATTAATCAGTCAACAGCACAGAGGAGGTGGGGGTGCTGCAGTCTATAGATGTCAGCAGGCCTGACACCACCTCATGGATCCTGAGGGACTTGGAGCCGGTCAGCAGGTACAAGTTCTACCTGTGCTCCTGCACCAGGGTCGGCTGTGGGCCCCGGGTCAGCGAGGAGACCACCACAACGCCTGAAGCGCGTAAGTCACACTTGTCACCTTGTTGTGGTGCAGACGGGGAAAACTGTGTATGCCTTATGGGGTTAGAATGACACTTGGTGTTAGTAGACAGGTTATAACAGTATTTCTATTTAGGAGGAAAGTGTACTCTGTCATGGCCAAATTTGAATACTGTAGGGATATCCAAACCATTGTATTATGGTAGTAATCCATTTAATTTCAGGCTATATGATATTGGCTTCAACTGCCAGGCTTTTCATATCTCTGTGTAAGTAATTTTTGTGGGTAAACAATATCATAATGGTGTGAGAAGGGGTTGCATTCGTCATTGTCAACAGCAAGTGCTTATTGATTCGAAGGAGAAAGCAAGCTATGAAACCATGAGCTGGAAAAGAGAATTGCTTTTGCCATGAGAAAGTGTAGATTTCCTGTATTGTCCTAATGATATAGGAATTGGTAAGCTTACTAAATTGCATTGCATTTTTCCATTCGTGCATATGACACATTATCATTTTATGAATTACGGTATATGTCATCTCTACTTCAGACAAGTAGAAGATACGTGTGTACTCTGAAGCTCAATTCAAGTGAGGCTGTTGTGAGTGTAGATAAGCCACTGGCACCATATTAGAATCTAATGAAAATAAGCAAGAGCACTTGAATTGTTAATGGAGAGTCTTTTTACTGTACAATGTAAAGAAGTCTTTATTTAACAATAAAGGAATATTGTATTTGGGTTCTTTCTAATATGAAGGGCTTTAATGATTAAATACTCTGCTACATAATATATGTATTACAAATGTAAAAACCAGGTGGTTTAAATTCTGATTACTGATTTGCTGATAGCCTTTATATTTGAGACTGTATACGAAAAGTATGACATCACAATTTTTACTTCTGTAATTGTGTTGGTAACAGTTTTTTAAAGGCGAAAAGGCATCTTGAGGGTTTGTGATATATTGACAAGATACCACGGTTAAGACACAATGCCTCTTGCATATGAACAGTTCTAGGCCGGAGTATATTGGCCATATAGCACACACCCTCATACCACTTTGTTGCTAGGGAGACAGGCAAGTAAGGGGAGACAGATAGGAAGGGCCCAGAGACCCGCCGAGCTGTCCACGAACCTCTGTCGCCAGGGGCAGGTTTGGTCCAGAGTTTTCAACTTACACCGCTACACCAAACTCTGACACACATGTAGTATATTTTATCAAAATGGTTTTGCAGGCTTGGACTGAGTTAAGAATGCTTATGCAGTCTGCAATGTTTGTCCACTGGTTATAAAAGTGGCACTATTGAGCAAAATGTTCCTTGCAAATCTTTAACCAGATTGTGTCAACTAAGAGAAACATGCTTTTTATGTGTACAACATCATAGTAATGTAATAAAATATTATTTTGGATTTACAGTACATCCTCTAATTGAAAGTTAAAAATAATATGGGTTTTAGATGTAATGTTCTTAATTTACATGTCTAAGTATACAATCTCATAGGAAAACATGTTTACCTCTTGTTCATGCTGGGTTTGCAGGTGGGGTCTAAATCTGCATTGTTGTGCCATGCTAATATAATAAAGCATTAAAACCTGCAACTGAAAATAAGCTTGCCAGCTTAAGCATGACTCTTTTGGTATATTTGCTTTGTGATGTAGAAGCTGAAACCACATGAATACAGGCATTGCTTATCGTTTTGATTGTTTCCACTCCGGCTTCAACAGCGGAATACATTGTCATGTACATTGCCTCAGTATATACATGTATGTGCAGTAAAAGAAATAAGCACTTTAGTCCACCACTGCTGTAAAACATGCCCTCGGGTACAGTACATCGTCTGTGAAATAACCCACATTGATTCGTAATGAATCTTCAATTAATTAATTGGATAATTATGTGTGAAGGATATTTTGCTAATGCAAAGGTTTTGCATTCCATTCCTGAGAAAGACTAATGGTATTGTTTTAAAATAGCTGTTTATATCCCAATCAAAACAATAGCAAAAGATGTACTTGGATGACGTTGGGATGTAGCTTGGGATCATGGGTTTTGTTATCGTCGTCCTTCCAATCTAGAAAAAATATTCACTGACAAAGTAATGTATTGTTAAAAATATTATAACTTTATTCACGTTATGTTTGGCGGTTCATTGGAACTTAGAGCACCTAGAGCAGTCAAAGGTTATATGACGCCATTGACGGAAGACAAATTGAAATATCCTGTGTCTTCGAATTATATTACAAATCTCTCTGGGTTTGAAAGTTGGTGGAAACATTTAGGATAATGTAAGTACACAACTAAGAAATATATACAAGTATAGTGATGCTTGCTTTTTTATGCAAAGTATGTATTTTGTTATTGTTTTGGAAAACTACATATTGTACCTTTAATATGGATAAAGCACTGAAATACGGGTGGTAGGTGAATCTTCCAGACAACAGCCATGCCCTGTAGCCAGCATGGTTGATTAGGTCAAGCAAGCGTTTAGCAAAATATACTGAATCTGATGTCAGCAACAATTACGACGGATAATATTTCATACAAATATGGAATTAAGATGATGCTGATACTCACCTCATCTATGAATAATTGCCCTTGTCGGTTACATACCCTTGCCATCAGCTCTACGGACACTGATGCCTCCTTTCATTAGTACACTAATACAAGTTTGTGGTTTCCACTGCAATAACAATGGTAATGAGTATCCCAATTATAAATTCACATTAATCCAATCTCATTAGTGAACCTTTTAAAGCCCCCATGCAGTCTTTGTAATTGTATTTTTGAATCATCACTGTGCCTCTAATAAAAGGCTATGTGCTTATTTAAGGTTGGAGAAAAGTATTTTCGATGAACCTCTTTTGGCCCTTGGAATTCTCTGTTTGATCCTGTGGGTGTTAAGAAACAAATTACAAGCTATTTACATACACAGCTTTGATTGGCCCCTGGTCTAGAGCCCACCCTAATTCCCATATGAATAGTCATTAATTTATTCAAATCAGATCAAATTCATGACCACAAATTAGGCCAAACATTTTATTGTGTATTATTACTAATGTCCCACATAAATGGAATTCTAGGGGTCTGCGTGCGTAGAGGGCTTAGTCGCTGTATTGCAGGACTAACTACAGTATGTCTTGATAATCAGTGGTTCGAGAATGACTATGGAAATATCTACCTTGCCGTGTCGCTCTCCAGCGACTCCTTGTGTGCAGATCGGGCACCTGTTAATTCAATCGCAGAATTTATATAGTCGGCGAATGTAATCATCCCGTGCATGATCTGATTAAAGGCTTCCGTGTTGGATGAACAGTGTGAAGAGAATCGGCTGGCTCTGTGACATGTGGTTCACAATCCCGCATCTGTCCAAGGAGTTGATGAGCTGCCAACAAGGAAGTGATAGTGGGAATTGGATAAAAATGGAGGGAAATCTACATGAAAAGGAAATGGAATTCTATATTCTGTCACAGCAACCACCCTGAGCAGTAATAGTAGACATCTTATTTAGGTTAAAGGAAGTCATCAACCACTGTAACTGTAGCGGTAGTGTACCAATAATTATAATAGTTTGTAATTAGCCAGTAGACAGCTACTCTTCCCTGACTATTGCCAGTAGTCAAGAATATCAAAATGTGTTTTTCTTTTTAGGCCGGTCGGCCTCGCCATCACCTCTAAGCACTGTGGTCTCCCACGTGACCAGTGTCACCCGTTCCAACATTGGTATGCGTGTCACCTTTGGTTCCATGTGGCAGTTATAGCCATAGGTTACAACCCAGCTCTGATAGAGTATGACACAAACACTATATTTTGAGCTTGAAACAATGGAAACTAGCCTAAGCACTGTCACTGAGCTAAAGTCCAGCAAACGGCTTAACAAACGCATCAAGAGGCAGTCGTGTTATTGAATCTATTCCATACCCGACGGTGTAAGTGTAGCCGGCTGTAGTTCGCACAGGACAAATATGTCTAATTGTCAACGATTGATTTGTTGGGCCCCAGTCAGCCTTTACACAGCAGAATATTGACCAAATAGTCACCTGACATTTTCATGTAACATTCAACTGGGTAAACAACAGTAGTGCTCTGGGACAAGAAAAATGTCCATAACAACATTTGAGCCGAGAGAAACGTCGGCCTAGTCAGGTAGTGGGAGAGGGGAGGTGTTACGAGCTCTTATAGGGAGGGCAATATTTAAGGGACACTGAGATAAGTGGATAAGTGGAAAGCTGTTGAAAGCTGTACATCGGAATATTTCAGTGTACCAGACTCTCGCTTTAAAAGAGCTCCCTGACTTTGAAGAGCCATCTTTCAGGCGTTGAGGCAGGCCAGAGCTTCACTCCCTGCTGTGGGAGCAGATGCTTTCTGCAGCCTTTAATAGCAGACTGAGCAGCAGCAATGACAAACACGCCAAGCCCTGGGATATTTTTAGGCGCACCCTGTGTCACTTAGAGTCATCACACTAAACGAATGATGGGAATTACCATAGTTACGGAGTCATACATCAGCATTACACACGGTGTGTCATTCGTGCACACAGGGATGGCTAGCACAGACACAGGTGTCCTTGTGTACTGAATTATCACCTGAGCAAGAAAATGACAGCTGAGCAGGAGACTCAGTTGAAGATTTGCATCTTTGCCTGAGGGAAATTACAGGGATTGTTTGTTGTTGATCAGCAGTCCAAGTCCAACACTTCCATACTAACGTCAGTAATGTGGATTGATCTACTGTAGCTATGATTCAAATCTTCACTCCAACCGTCCTCTGAAATCTTGGAGTGTCAGAGAATTTATTATTCTCTAAAGTATTAACTTTACATTCAAAATATAGTAATTTACTTCAGTAGATGCTCATTTTCAGAGACTTACTGAAGCAATTAACTATTGTGCCTTGAGGACAAAATTATAGTTTTTCATCTTGCCTGCTATGGGATTTAATCTAGTAACCCTTCGGTTACTGGTCAGACTGTAACTATAGGCTATCTACCGCCTACATATTCACCACTGTGTGTAAATGTTAAACTGCAGTGAGACATAGATTTATGCTGATGTCTGATACTCAACATTTCTATTGAATTGTATACCGTCATTCAAAAAGTATACTTATTTGTACTCAAACTCACATGAACTTCTGCACATCTTACTTGTAAGCATATTTTAATATCCTGCACATACATATTGCAGCAGAGTAAAGCTAAAGCTGTATTTCTTCAGAATTGGCTATAACTTTTAATTTATTAAAATACTTTTCTGGCATAAAATGTTCAATATTTCTTTCTCATACAATGTACAGTACTTACTACAGGTGGCACATCTATCATTTCACATTGCTGTGTTTTCTTCAAATGTTTTAGTTTTTCAAAATATTTTGGGTTTTGAAGCAAGATATCTGCACACAGACAGTAAGCTGGCGGTTTGTGTGCATGCTGCTTAAAATTATTTGTGCTGGTTACCTAACAATGGACTATTAGTCCCGCTTCCAAAGAAGATTTTGTGTTGGCATTTAAAATGCTGTGGTGAGTGAGCCCTTTCAAATATACAACTGTGCTGTAACAAAAGCAATTTTGAAGCATTACAATTTGTATGTTTGAAAAGGGTCTAACAGGCTATTGCAAGTACCCTATTGGACCTAATAATTTAGCTGTGTTTAGGCATATCTTGGGTGCAATTAGAATATAATTAGAAAAGATTATTTACAAGAATAATTTTATCGTAGTCTATCTGTCACGGCAAACAAATTGAAATGTCATACAAGAGTTAAATTGACTTATTTTTCATTTTCCCCAATTCACCCCCCTCCCATTTATTCTTGACCAATTTTTCCCACTATGTCTGCCTTGTCGGCAGCTCCAAAACCCCTCCTCGACAGATGTGGGCTGATGAATTGCGCTCACATTGTTCATCCAACCATGTCGCACTGCCACCAATTATTTTCGCACTGCTCATCCAACATGGAAGCCTTCAATCAGCTCATGTACGGGATGACGCTCACCAACTATACAGGTCCTTCTCAAGGAATTAGCATATTGTGATTAAGTTCATTATTTTCCATAATGTAATGATAAAAATTTTACTTTCATAAATTTTACATTCATTGCATACCAACTGAAATATTTCTGGTCATTTATTGTTTTAATACTGATGATTTTGGCATACAGCTCATGAAAACCCAAAATTCCTATCTCAAAGAATTAGCATATGTGATCTGACCAATAAAAGAAGTGTTTGTAATTAAAAAAAAGAAAAAGTCAACCTTTAAATAATTATGTTCAGTAATGCACTCAATACTTGGGTCGGGAATCCTTTTGCAGAAATGACTGCTTCAATGCAGCATGGCATGGAGGCAATCAGCCTGTGGCACTTCTGAGGTGTGATGGAGGCCCAGGATGCTTCGATAGCGGCCTTAAGCTCATCCAGAGTGTTGGGTGTTGCGTCTCTCAACTTCCTCTTCACAATATCCCACAGATTCTCTATGGGGTTCAGGTCAGGAGAGTTGGCAGGCCAATTGAGCACAGTAATACCATAGTCAGTAAAACATTTACCAGTGGTTTTGGCACTGGGACCAGGTGCCAGGTCGTGCTGAAAAATGAAATCTTCATCTCCATGAAGCTTTTCAGCAGATGGAATGAATGAAATGCTCCAAAATCTCCTGATAGCTAGCTGCATTGACCCTGCCCTTGATAAAACACAGTGGACCAACACCAGCAGCTGACATGGCACACCAGACCATCACTGACTGTGGGTACTTGACACTGGAGTTCAGGCATTTTGGCATGTCCTTCTCCCCAGTCTTCCTCCAGACTCTGGCACCTTGATTTTCGAATGACATGCAAAATTTGTTGTTGTTTTGTTGGGCTGCTTCTCTGTAGCCCAGGTCAGGCGCTTCTGCCGCAGTTTCTGGTTCAAATGTGGCTTGACCTGGGGAATGCGGAACCTGTAGCCCATTTCCTGCACACGCCTGTGCACGGTGGCTCTGGATGTTTGTACTCCAGACTCAGTCCACTGCTTCCGCAGGTCATCCAAGGTCTGGAATCGGTCCTTCTCCACAATCTTCCTCAGGATCCGGTCACCTCTTGTCGTTGTGCAGAGTTTTTTGCCACACTTTTTCCTTCCCACAGACTTTCCACTGAGGTGCCTTGATACAGCACTCTGGGAACAGCCTATTTGTTCAGAAATTTCTTTCTGTGTCTTACCCTCTTGCTTGAGGGTGTCAATGATGGCCTTCTGGACAGCAGTGAGGTCGGCAGTCTTACCCATGATTGCGGTTTTGAGTAATGAAACAGGCTGGGAGTTTTTAAAAGCCTCAGGAATCTTTTGCAGGTGTTTAGAGTTAATTAGTTGATTCAGATGATTAGGTTAATAGCTCGTTTAGAGACCCTTTTCATGACATGCTAATTCTTTGAAATTCTTTGGGATAGGAATTTTTCATGAGCTGTATGCCAAAATCATCAGTAATAAAACAATAAATGACCTGAAATATTTCAGTTGGTGTGCAATGAATCTAAAATATATGAAAGATGTATAAAATATATGAAAGATGAAAAATATATTAATTTTTATCATTATATTTTGGAAAATAATGAACTTTATCACAATATGCTAATTTCTTGAGAAGGACCTGTACTTCCTTCACTGAATTTACAGTGAGTTGCTGGAGAGCGACATGGCAAGGTAGATATTCCGATTTATCTATCCAAAATACAGGGACAATTTGCTGCCTCGTGCTGGAGGTCTGGGCAAAGGATTTTTAAGTTTGATTCACTTGTGATTGTTTGTTCATCTGTATGTTGCAGTAGATCCATGCTATCAAAACATTTATATTCAGCTTTGTTAGCTTTCGATTTGTCTTAACATTCCCTATCACTGTCATGAGTAGGGTATAGTTGTGGTGGAGAGCGAAGGAGACCAAGGCACATAGATGATGTTTTGGAAGCTTTACTTGAAAATGTGACTCTATTAGAGAGTACACAACGTTATATAGAAACTTCACAATACTCATGCTCTATAGCGGCACAGATGCTTAAAGTAACTATAAAGAGCGTACGCAATTCTCAAGCCAGATATCACTACTTACGTTATGGTAGTAAACCTCCTAGACATAAGCAATCTCCTCTACAAACCTAAACCTTATCCACAGCAACAGATCATCACACGTAACATGAAATCAAATAATGAATAAATAATATAAAGAGTCCGTATTTCAGTCCAATGTTCACGCCAGCCCACACTGGGCTGGACGTGACAAACACTGCTATTATTTTTTTGTGATTTTAAGTGAAACATAAAAAGTAGAAGATATAATTTCCTCTTCATTTCCTCAAACTCCCAAATAGTGCTCTATTGCATGCACCTACAGTTAGTAAATTACTTTTTAAACACATCTCTGGCCAAAAATGGAATTGCCGTTCTACCGGAACATTTCCAAGAATAGACCAATCAGTTACAATTTAAAGTACGTTGGGAATGTTTAGTTCAGGCATAACATGATAGGTTGTTAAGGTTAGGGGAAGGTGAGGTTAAGGTTAGGTTTAGGTAAACTTTTTTTTACGTTTTGTAAACAGTCTTTACATTTCATTGCCATGAGAACAGCCTGGTCTATCGGCCTATCTGTTGGTCTGTCTATCTGTGGGTCTGTCTATTTGTTGGTCTATCTGTCAGTCTGTCTGTCCAATGCATTTTCATCGCAAGACGTGGGTAACCATACGTAATGGAAATTACACTGCAGTACGTAGGCAGACTTTATGGCCAATCAAAATGTGAGTTTTTTTACGTATTAAATCTCCGTTCTACTGGAACACTTTCAAGAATAAACCAATTATTTACAATTTAAAATACTTGTGAAACATTTAGTTCAGGGATTATATGCTAGGTTAGTAAGGTTATGGTTAGGGTAGTGAGGTTAAGGTTAGAGTAAGGTAATCTGACATTTTTTGCCTCCGGAAACATCACGTGTATGTATGATCTCTTTGTTGGTCACGTGTATATACGGGTATGTTTTTTTTTGGCCAATTTTGTACGTATTGCCATGAGAACAGCCTGGTCTGTTGGTCGATCTGTCAGTCTATATGGCAGTCTATCTCTGGGTTTGTCTTTCAGGCTATCTGTCTGTGGGTGTATCTATCTGTGGGTCTATCTGTCTGTTTATCAATCTGTCAGTCTATCTCAGCCCTGTTAAATATTATTTCCTCAATTATTGACCAATTTGCAAATATCAGTGTGATTCTTGGTAGTAAAAAGATTCAGTTTCATATTGCAACTAATGTAAGCACATTTTTGTCTTTATTCCTTTCAAAACAATTTCATAATGATAAAGTTAAGGTGGCTTTAAATACAATATATTGACGTTATCTAAGATATCTCCCTTTTTTCCATCTTTAATGTGTGCAGTGTTATTTCATTAGGCATTCTCTAATTAGTGCTTTAAACCATGCCCCTTTAACTGTTTATTACAGGTGTCCTTGCTTAGGGATTGTTATATACCCCTACATTAGTACTACACAAACTTCATAGTTTTTCCATTCAAATGGTATCAAGCATATAAGTCTCATGATCTACAAACGGTTAGATTTGGGTGTGTAACTTTAGAGACGCAAATTTGAATCTTTAACCCATTAACATTTGGTGATCGTTCACCTCACAGGTAACAGTTACAGGATGATCTCGGAGGTAGTTAACACTTCTAAGGCTTTCCACATGATTGAAAAAGTGGAGTCAGGGAGTATACAGTACAGTTCATGTACAGTACACTCTGCTCATGACTAACAACTGGCTTGAATCCTCGAAGAAAAAAGAAAGCTGCTCACCCAGCCTCATTCATCCCTCCCACTCACATACACTCCATGAACAGCTGATGTCTTATTAAGTTTTAGGACGACGCAGGTGCTCGGGTGTCCTTGAACATTTCTCAAGGTGTAACGCATGGTTTACTCAGTGTCAATAAGATGGGTTTTTCTTTTCCTTTTCTCTGTGACTTGGAGAAAGGAATTCTGTTTGAACAGTCTCCTTAGTTGATTAATTAGACAAGGGGATTAGCTGTTTAATATTAATACGGGCGGATTTCCATCTCGGTGTAACCTGCTGCCTCTCTGCATCAGATAAACGTAGTCGATGTAAACATTCAATCAAATGTCCTCATGAAAGGCAGAGGCGATTCAAAGTCAAAGCGTTGTCTCGTTGTTTTCTTGTCCTCTCAGGTCTGGCAGGCATCCAGGGAGGCATCTCCACACAAAGCTGGTTCATTGGACTGATGGGTGCTGTGGCTCTACTCACACTCATAGTTTTAATCGCCTGCTTTGTCAACAGAAATAAAGGAGGGAAATATTCTGGTAGGGACTCACTCGCAAGCAGACACGCACAAACATTGCACACTGTGAACACTAAATAACTATTGCACTAGTCGTCATTACACGGGTATATCCATTTATTAGTCTTTATTACCAAAGATAATGTAAACAACACTATACAACAGAACATGGATACTTCCGCTGAAATATTATTATTTGCGGAAATATAGCTCACGCTTATATTTTCTTTTATTTAAATTTCAAACGGAATTAATGGAAGCATTTTCATAGTATTTAAATATATATTAATGAAAATGCTGAATTTGAATAACAAAGAATACAATGGATTAAATACACAGACTATATAGTATCCTCCTCATGGCTTTCATGTGACGCTACCATTAGCATAAGCATCAGCCGGGGAATCTTAAAACCAGTCTGCTGAATAGGGTGGGGGGGGGGGGCTTTTACAGTACCTTTCATCTTTAT
>JACXGM010000111.1:0-17838 GCA_016801145.1 Umbra pygmaea
TTTAAATGTATGTATTTATGTGTATATTATAATATTTTTGTCTGTTTTATTCTTCCTTTGTATTTTTTTACCCTATTTATTTCTTCAACGCTATTTATTTCTACCTGTCATATTTACATTTCTGTATGCATTTCTGCCTCATTATGCAAATGAGAAGGGGCTGTGTCTTAAGGGGAAAACTTCTGCCTATTGGTTGGTTAGCTGTATACTGCATCGTTCGAAACTACATGCTACCGGCCGATGAGGTTATAATTCGTAATGGCAGTTTGACACTGAAATTTCAAGACGTGCTTCAAACCAATAACTACAATTCCATTTGAACCACTGCTCCGAATGTTGCTTTGATACGTTAAAATCACCTGACATATTACGTCCGAAGCAGCAACTGCTTTATTCTCTGAATGAATCACTTTGCATTTCGCAGCGCTACTGCTACACCGAAACCGAGTCAGGACTGGCACCACCTTGTTTCGAGTCTGAAATCTAGCCCGCTCAAAGCATAAAAACTTTAATGCACAACATTGCGTTTAGTTCGTAGTAGCCTCTACAGTGACAAACATTAGTTTGTTCATATTGATTCATTTTTATTACTATGGAAGCATCTAGGAAGAGATATCGTTATAACTTTATTCTGATCGCTCCTGATGAGGCTGGTTTTTCATAGTTTGGAGGATGCGGCCCATCTTCTCAACATGGTTGCAACGTTAATCACACTCATAGCGTTCTATTTCCTCCAGTCTATTGGCAGCTTCCATTAAGAGGTTGGGAACTGAACGTCTGTAGGCAGAGTTCGCAATTGCTACACAATGCTTTTTGGTGGGAAAAAGCCATGTAGATTCGACCGATGCATTATAATGCTAACCAACCAATGGGCAGACGTTCTCTACGTAATTGAATTACTGCCTAGATTTATTTATTTAGTGTATTTATTGTGTAATTAATTGTATGCTTTTCTTTTTAGAGCATTTATTTATTTATATATTTATTTCTTATTTTGTCAGACTTGGTCCTCCATACTCGCAGGGTGCAGGCGTGAAGTTTGCATTGAATTCTGGACCTTGTGGTATTTCAACTATAAACCGAATAGAAGCATTCTCGTCTTTTTTCGGAAAAAAGTGCAGAAAAAGCATTGTACTGTATATAACATTAATCAGTCTAGGGTAACGTTTTTAAATGCTATATTAAAAAAAACATTTACTCTGGAATATTCCTTTAAGTGAACAAGTAATGGACTACTACAGATGGATAATGACACTAGACCTCTTAAAATGCTATACTCTGAAAAAGCAGACAGATTCTACTGTACAATACGTGATCAGATCACAACGTTTAGTAGATATTATTCTGTACAAAGACATCATGTTTTTAAATATTAAGGCGAGACACTACAGGTGAATAGGGTAAACATTTTAGATAATAGATATCACCATGAAACTTCCTCAGTTGGTTACTTACACAAGTACATTAAAAAAATGTATTACAAGTTTTTGAAATATGTATGTTAATTTATGCGAATTAGGCATTATCTCATTAAATATATGCAATTTTACATATATTTTTGGTAGACAGATCTGAACGTATGATAAAGCCAGGTGCTAAATTCTTTTTTTCATTTTGTTTACACACAAGATGAAAAAAGAATTACAGGGGGATTTCAAGATATCTGCTTTCATTACCTAGGAAATCAAAATAAACTGTCCATAGCCTTAAAATGTTGATTTTCGCAATTTTTTTAAATTAAAATGTCACATAAATCAGGCCAGGAATGATTTATCAACAAATCCTTCTTTAAATATCTTCAGAAAACTGCTAAGTGTATAACTGGAAAGTTTGGTGTATATAGGTCCTACATAGGCTGAGATGTGTACGGGAAAATTACATAAAACTAATTCTGAGAAAACTGCATTTAAAGATTCAAATAGGGAAATTTAATGCATTTCTATTGGAAAAAATTGCTCAAAAACAGAATAAGTGCTCAGGCCCTTAGTGATAATAATATAGAATATTTCAAACTCATGAAAATTGATTATTTAATAACATGGCAGGCATATAAGGCCTACAACTGCATTAACTCAATGAATTAACTTTGGCGTATCATGCACATTGTTGCCAACAAAACCTACGCTAGACAGTTGTATGGACACAGAACAAGACGAACAGTAGAGGTCACAGCTTTCTAAAGTCTAATTGTCCAATCCAGCACCATATTTAGGTCCCTCTGACATCTCTTGCTGGTGCCTTTTCACTTGTCTGTGCTCACAAGTTTTCATTTATTTTCACTTGAGTGGCAAAAACCCAATTTCTTTTGGATAGGACCAGGGAGTAGACCATCAGCCAATTGGACCAGCAAACCATAAATGACTATAAAGAATATGGCCATCCTATAATGTTAAACTATTACAACAGATCTATAATTGTGTATACCTGCATGTGCGTTGGTGTGTCAACCTGACTACAAGAGCGTGGATTCCACTGCACTAAAGCTTGCACTGCAAATTATTTTGATCTTACCAAGATAATAAAACTTAAAATATCTAACACTTTTAAATCTATCTTGTTTTAAAAGTGTTTTTTATTTTAAGTGTTCAACTTTACACTGTAATCTTTTTTCTAGAATTAACAAACTTAATTTTAGAAATCTTGTCAAGTGAAATTATCTTGCTGCATGGATAGATAATTTCACGTGTTTTGAGTACCCTTTCCCTGAGATTTAGTGATTTTATCTTGTTTTTAGACACCCATTTTTTGCATTGTGGTATCTCAGGCTGCAGTGATGCTGCCTACTGTTAATGTGAGTGTGTATGCATTATGTCATGTGAGCATGCATGATGTCCCCTCTTCATCTCTCTGTCTCTCTTTGTCTAATTTAAAATATGTTTCTTCAATGTCCATAAGTTGATAAGGCTGCATTATTTCAATGTCCTTTGTTTTTGCCACTGAACTGAAAACTGCAAAAGTAAAACTTACCAATATAACAGAATAAATGAGAATACATTTTATCACGAATTCAACCCTGTTCCATTTATGAACATATGTTCACTGTTACAACAACAGTATGATTAAATGTCATCAAATGTCATTAGACCTCCAAAATCAACTTCCCTGTACTCTAGAAGCAGACTGCTACAAAACCAACGGTTCTATGGATCAATATTTATAAATAGACCCGATACATCACTATTAGAGTACAAGAGATTACGTATGAATTCATTGAGACGTGTGACATGCATAATCATCCACTGCTTTGTCGCACAGTCAGTGGCATTGTCATTAAACCCCCCCGGTTTCCCAACGACAGCTTACGGTCTGATGTGCTGCTTCCGGATGGTTTTTCAGCTAATTCAATAGATTGCTTTCCCTTGTCACATTTTGCAAAGAGCAATTGCTGGGTTATTTTTCTTGAAAGTTGCGGTGTTAAAGGCATTTTCGAATGTCCCGCGGTAAGCTGAACACGGAAGTGTCGGACTACACCATGTGATGCGTCTAAGCGAATCACGTTAGCAGAAACCAGAGGTAGCCAATGAGATTTCATCATTAGCATTAAATCCCCCTTAGGACATTTGCGATTGATTACTGATAGAAAGAAAATGCCCTCATTTGGGTTGCATTACACTGACACACGGTTTTTGCCAAACCCCTTAGATAATTTAGTACACTCTATGCACTTCCTTGTTGTAAGTTACGCAATTAGGCCCACGTTTATTCAGCACATCACAAACATTGTCTATTTACAGCGAAACAATATCTAAGAGAACTTTAATTTCTGAACACTCAAGGTCATTGCAAACAAATCTGATAATAAGGTTTTGTTCAGTCGATTAAAAGCTTATTAAAATATTTGATTTGGTTAGCCAATCAAAAGCTTATTATTAAATTTGTTTTGGTCAGCCAAACGAAAGCTCATTATTAAATTTCAGCTAATGAATTTAATTGCAATGATCTTAAATGTGAATTACGTTTCAGTAATCAATCAACTACTTGAAAGACATTCACAACGTATTTGTATAATTCATAACGTTGGAAGCAGATCCATGAAAGTTATTTTTCCGCAGAATCCAACACTGCCCTGTGGTGTAACAGGTTAATGATTTGCCTATAACAAGTTTGAATTTCTTCTCTGCTGGTGGAAATACCTATTTTTGGACAGAGACTCTTTCCCAATAACAGTGATGGTGACTTTCTATATAAAATCACGGGCACAGCTAACTTCTCATTTATGTTTTATCTCAATTTTTCTCCCTTTCCAATTCGCATTATACTATTAAAGCATTGAAATTCCAACGACAATGTGAATGAACGTAAGTTTTGCTGATAAGTATTCCAAAATTAACATTAAAATAAAATAAGACAGCCGGTATGCCAGGGGACAAGAGGAAAGAGCCCCTGTAAGCGCACCGGCAAGTAAAGGTATTTTGGTGCTTCCCAGGGTTACTGAAACATTTAGAGGAGCCTATGCTCATCATACAAAAAGAAAACAACCATGTGCTCCAAACAACAGACACCCTTAATCATCCTCTGCCTAATTAATCAATACATTTACTAACTGCCAGCCACAGGTGGAGGTTTCTTGGACAGCTCATCCACTGAGCTATGGTGAATGAACATCTGCTGAGGAGCTCACAAGCCCATGTCTTTTATGTACAACAAACAAACCATTCCAGCAAACTATTGTGGCACAGGCTGCAACTTGCTGTCGAGGAGATGAAGTGTGAAAATTCTCGACTGAACTCGAGAAAGGAAAAAAATTAAGATTTTTATATACACATGGGTAATGGTATTCATACTATTTTAAAAAAATCTAACACAATCAAACTTAGAAGTAAATTGTCTTCCCTTACACACACATTAAGCAGCATTTAAATAAACACTAACAGAAAGCATTCCAGGCTTATCTGAACTAAACCCTCCCACAGTTTGATGTCTTGATAGTGAACAAGAACTATGGGGCCTGTTCATTTGATCACAGACACATCCAGCTTCATAGGGCAAGACACTTCACTAGACTTGTCACAACTATTTTGGTAGTAGCCAGAGCGATGACCAGGGAAGGTTATGTCCTACGCCAGAATGTTGGGAGTCTTTTCCAGGGACACAGAGAATCTATCCCAGTACTTACAACTGTGTCTCTGAATCGCAACACCAATTTGCAGCAAGAATTATTATCAAAATGAATGTAGAAAGTAACATGTATTTTTAATTTACAGTAGATTTCCATGGCACCCCTTTAACTTCAACAAGACTGTAATTAAACATATTTTTATTGTTTAGCTTAAATGTTTTATTTGCTTGACACAAAATTGACAAAAATTTTAAAATAAACAATACATACTAAGTGTTCTTATTACAATTACATTTTTTTTGCTAAAAACTACAATCATCTATCTTGTTACAAGACACATTGGATTGTAGGTCAGGTTTGAGAAATAGAGCTACAAAATATATTTTAGACATGAATTTAAAATACATGTTACAGAAGTACAGTTCATCTCTGCGCCCACCCACTTTGAAGCCCTCCTGCATCTGTCTGGGGCTGTCAGAACACTGGGGTGGCAAGGCAGAGAGCCAGGCAACACTGATCTGGGAACCTCTTCACAGAAAGAGGCCGGGTGAACCGATCATGATGATACTTAGTACAAGCCACATGACTGGGGTGAACCTGTTCACCAATGACATAATGGTAAAATGTTGCATAGCTTCAAAAGTTGCTCTTGACTTACAAAATTACATATTTCCTTTGCCAATTCCCAACACCCGATTTGCAAGTCATGCCCCTCGGTTTTGCATGTTAAATTACCAAATTCTAAGATACAATCTTGAATCACAGAGACACAGGATGTAGTTTTCGTTTCATAGGGTAAACACAATCTGACCCAACAGGCATTTGTTACAATAACATTAGCACATCATACTCAGTAAATATTTTCTTGGGGTCAGATCAGGTTTTAGGGTTAGATCTGTGAGAACCAGTTAAGCCCTCTTCCCTGGTTTCAAACCAGAGTTTGTGCTACACAGGGAAGTTGGAATTTATGGTTTGTTTCCTACTGGCTGTTGAGAGGGGGTGGCTTGTTGGCATGGGTGGAATGCAGCATGAACCCCACGGCTGTAACCTGAGGCCATGTCAAAAAGGATGCAGTGTGCACCCGGATGTAGAACAACACTGAGTCGCAGCCTAGCCATCAGTTTTACTTTCACAATAACTCTAAAGTCGTCTAACATCAGTGGTTACAATTGGCTGCCATGGCAAAAGTGTGGCGAGAAGATTGTATCGCCCAAGCCAAAAAGTTATAGCTTGAGAATGTTGATGTTATCTGAATATACTGCACTTGCAAGGACTTGAATTCGAGTTATAATCTTCCCAAGTTTTCCAGGTTGATTTCATTCTCTGATGGAGTTGCTGAAATTGAAATTGCTAGCCTCCAGTTAGTACCCATCTGTTTTTAATGTTGAAAAATGATTTTAGTCCTACAAGGACACATTTTTGGCTTCCCGTTTCAAAAATGTAGAAAATCTGCTATTGAGCAGGCATTTCGGCATACCCCACAGCAAAATGACTGCACAAACAATCTGTCAAGCTGGCATTCAGCGATTAGAGGACCTATTGGGTGGCTGGAATACCCATTATAACAGCTATAAAAGTATTTTTCATAATTGCTTTGGTTGGTGGCCTGGAGCTTTTAAATCAAATTACCTTTTATCCCACAAAAATCAACTGATTGATCTGGCAACATGCACACTCTTCAAATCAGCTGTTTGATCTGGCAACATGCACACTCTTCAAATCAGCTGTTTGAGTGTTTGGATTTACTGTGTGAATGTATCTATGGATACTTGGATAATGTTCTACAGTCTACTTTTGTTATGAAAAGGGAAGGGTCAAGTTTGAGGGTAGGGTGCAAAAGTGAAATTATTTGTTAAGTATTACACATGGTGGCATGGTGGTAGTGGGTGTAGGGATTTATTTAGGTGCCTGAAGGGACAGGGGGCCATAATATGATTTGAATAACGTCTAACAGCTCTCAACCAGCATCACACAACCTGTTCAGTACAACTCAAGCAAAGAGTTCAAGAAAATGTTAGCTTTTTTCTTAATGCCACTTTAGATTTATGATTTTATGACATGATTTGATTTGTGCGATGTGAAATACAATTCCTTAAGTTCAAAGAGTATTTGCTACATAAGTGATTGGTCTGACGCACAGTGCTAGGGGAACTGGTCTAATTTTCCAGAGATGTCTATTCATCAATTGTCGCCCCAACGTGCTAGCTCCATTTCCTTTCATTGGTCTTTTTTCCCCTGTTGTTTTTTCTATTCAACTTCATTGTTCAGGTTTATTTAATAATCAAGACCTACGTTCAAGTAAAAACAGAAAAGATAATGTGTTATTAGTGCAAATGGTTCATCAGGGTGACAATTAAAATGTCATGAGACAGCTTAGTTCATTTTCTGATTTATTTGTATTGTGTGCATCAGCTGAGCATATACAAACGTCTTAGCTCTGCATACCTAAATGTCTCTGCTGTACAGACTTGTTCATTGTCTATGTATTAATACATTTAATTAAAAACTGAATTTGAAGAGGAAACAGGAGTACAGTAAGTATATCTTATGTCAAGGGTATCAGTCAATCAATCAGGGATTTTTCTGGTGCGCCTGTAAGTTACAAATTGATGAAAAAGTATAGTGTGTGATCCAGGCAACTGGGAACATCAGACATGAACCATTTATTAATCTGTATTTCCCTAGGTATCCATTCACCTAGATAGATACATACTGTATTATCAGTAAACAATAATAGTTTGCCACAAGGGAGTAGTATTATGGACATTATTAATAAAATAAAATGTATCTTTGAGTGTGTAAAAGGAGCCTATTTAGGTCTAGTGTTTTCCTTTTTCTAGGAGAGCCTCTACTTCCTAACAATGTAGCTATTCTTTTTTTCACAAAACTAAAAACTCACTCAACTACTGGTCTACATTTGTTAAACAAATGTAGCTGAATGATAAACTGCAATGCATGTTTTTTTTCAATATTTCTTCTTTCAGTTAAAACATACATTTGTTGAACAAATGTAGCTGGTTGATATACTGGAATTCATTTTCTCAATCTTTTTTATTGAGGTAAGGGTCTTAATGGGTCCTTAGGCCCATGACAGAAAATGCCCTGAAACTAGACGGCTACGAGGACCAGCACATAGCAAAAATAAACCATTTATGATTGGGATACTTTAATTTCAAAGTTAGCTATGAAACATAATAGGCCATTAATGGAGTTGCCTTTTCTAGCACTTTTCTCTTTTCAGTGAATAACAATACACAGCTGGAGAGAAGACCTATTGGACTTGACTTTTTATGTGACACAATATAAATTAATTTTATTACTAGCTGTAGCAGAGAAAATTGCAATTGATGAAGTGTGAATTGTAATGTTATTCTTCCTGAAAAGGGCAAAGAGTATTATTAAATAGGAAAGGTGACAGCACCTCAAAGACAGATTTCACAGAGAGATAGGAAACAAAAAACACTGGGTTGAATACAATGCCAGTGTCCTCAGGATTTTATATAGGCTGTTTGTTTCCCACACATTCAAGTCCAAAAGGAGGAGTCATTTGTAAAGATTTCTTTCATCATACCGCTCCTTCTGCCTCATGCCAGATTGAGATAAAAATCTTCACCCACAAGGGGACTCTGAGGGCACTGAAAGAGTCACAACCCTAGTCAACCAACAGGTATCCAGGAGCAGTTTCAGTTAAAAGATTTATTTTTGAGTTAGCTGACCCTGTAACTGCAATTGCTACTTTTTTTTTATTGACACTTCTCTCTGCTTTACTTAACTTGGTCTCTCTGAGCCAGAGTGACTGGTATGAAAACATCTGCAATGTTCTAAAATGTTCCTGTAAATGTGCCTGTGCTTGGGTGAAGACCTCTGCATGGAAACCAGGAAAGTGGACTAAGCCTTTGCTAATGATGACATTTACAAGGCGACTGATTACAGCTACGATGAGGACTGGGAAAGAAACATTTCCAAAGGGAAAAATCAGCTCCCAATAACATTCTGGTTTTCATAATGACCTTTTTAACATTCTTTATATGTCCAAATTCTTCGCAGTTGAATTATGTCATTGTGGCCATAAGGTGAAATCCTGGTTGCAGTTTTCCATCAGTACCCAGGGGTCTGTCAGAGGATGGTGTGACTTGACTCTGAGTTGTCTTGGATTGTCGAGGCAAATGTCGGACAGAGGTGCCTTGCTGCATCGCGTTTACGTGACTCCTTGTAGCTTGCAATTTAGTCCCAAGCACAATCATGGATGTTGGCCACAGAATGTGTTTTCTATTGGGAGGGTAGATTCCCACTGTGTAATTAGACATAGAACAGCTTGGAGTTGTGCATCCCAGAACATGTTATGATCCCAGTCTCTTCCAAACCTGTTTCTGCCATGAAGCAAGTCCATGATCTTGAAATCAACATTACAAACTTTGGGAGCAATTAAATAATAATAAGATAACCTTCTTTTTGGGATTGTGTGTTATGCATAGAACTGCATTTCTCCTACAACTTTTATAACCTTGTATCAGAAATTTTAGTGAAATGTCCAGTGAAAGGATCAGTGAAGTAGTTCGTAGAGAGAAAGCCATCTTCAAGCTCATATTAGCAGATGTATTCTTGTATTTGTACACTTTCAAAGACCCATTCAGCGCCACCTTATGCCTGTCTGCCGAGTCTATCCTCTCACAAAGAAAACAACCCCCTTATCTCTCATCTGTCAAGTCGCATCTCTCTGTCTCTCAGTGTGTCAGAGAGACCAAGCCACAGCACGCTTGGCCCCCTTCTTTTCACTTCACCAGCACTTTAAAACCTGGTATCCATAAGAAACAAACAGTCCATTTCCAAACTGCATGCCACTGCGCTCGCCTGATTGAAATCGCGATAAATATAACAATATTGGAGGGGAAGAGAGGACTATGCGCTTTGGCTACTTTACTTCGACCATTTAATTTGTTTTGACTCCATGCTACAATGAATGAACTCAGGATGATCAACATATAGTACCACTTAAAAGAGAAAATATGTTAAGAACAGGGTGCGCTCTGAGAGGAAGGATTGGTATTCTAAAGTGCATGAATGAATGTGAAAAGTTGGCTGCCTCTGCTAGAAGACACACCTAGACACACAGCTGAGCCAGTGGTGAGGATGAAACTCTTTAGGCTTGAGACAATTCCGCCGGTACCCTGATCTCTGACAAGTCATTCAACATAGCCATTGAGACAGAGACGGCAGTGTCGGTGACGTCAGCAGCCGGGCTCCTCTCACCTGCCACCTGGATAAAGAAACCACTGGAAGATCTAAGTTCTGATTAGAGGCCGGCGATGTTAAAGAATTCAATAGCCAGCCTTTGTTATTTTTCTTTTACGGTATCTATAGAGATCCTCAATCCAGCAGGCTTATGAGGGTGAGGAGCAGTTTGTTTTTAGAAACTTCCTTTGGGTTTGATCGGGCTCCTGCTGCAGAACAGAGCCGCACATGCCCAGTACATGCATGTTTGTCGGCTAACGCTTACAATAGGTTTCTATGAAGTCAGTGCATGGGGGGACCAGTCCTGCAGGTGCAACATCACAGGAGACAAACTCTGGTCCTTTTAGAACAAATCACGCGATGCGGAAGTCCCCAGACAGAAATATTATGATTTATAAAACTGCATGAAAGGCCGATAGCAGTGAATAGCCTCCCAGTGATACTTTTTCTTCCCTCTGTTGACTGTGACCCTAAACTGTCATCTCCCATATCGGAGACTTGGTTACTGCTTCGGGACTGATGGGCCGGATAGCCTGGATTATGGAGACAGCAGCTGTGGAGTCAAGCAATGCTAGACCAAATGGCCATAGGGGATAATTGGCCCAGGGCAGCTTAAAGCTTGTGTTAGAAATTGGATTGTGAGGGGAAACATAAAACAAGCCCCATATTATACCTTACAGATTGCATAAATAGTAGAAAGCCCCATCTGTAAATAGGAAAGCAAGAATATTCAGTCATCATTTCATTTATGGGTGAGACAAGAACTATTAACATTTGTGCCTGTCTTGTCCCTAACGGTACATACTATTCACATTGGTTGTGATGGCTCAAGTCACTTCAATGAAGGAAAGCTGGGCGAGCGAGTGGCTCACTGGGGGATACGTGGGTAGCATGAGGGGCGATAGAAAAGTCAGATTTCCCAAATTTGTGCAAATGTTTCGCAACAATTGCGTCGGACTAACCAATCACGGGACTTCGTGTAGGTGGGTGTATCATGTCCTCCGTTCGAACAGAAAACTTTGGTTCCATCAGTTAATGTTCTATTGTGTGCTTGTTTGATAAAACATTTTGAAAAATGTAAGGAAATACAGAGAAACTAATCAAACCCATTTGCCTCCATCTGCTTCAGGGGTGTAGTAAATCAAACTTAAACCAAGCATGAAGGCAGGTGACTGAGAGTTTATTCTTATTCTAGTTTTCACTTGTATTAAACATAAGGTCAGAATTCGCTGGGTAGTGGCTAGTTTGCTAGCAAGCTAACTACCATTGTAATCAGTTAGCGTAACATGTCAGCCAGCATGCCCGCAACCACATTTTTACAAGCAAGCCACCTGGGGCGAATCTAATGGGGATAGGCAAATGTATAGCAAATAGTGTGTATGTAGGGTAAGTCAACACTACTGAGAATGTTGTATGGATCTCTGACAATGGGAAGACGAGCATCTCCCCGTTTTTTGATTCCACAAGCAAAACAGCCTCTGTAAATTAATTGGAGGATACACATGTTAAGACAACTCTGCCTTGTCCCCTGTAGTTCCAAGGAGCCCTTCACTACTGCACGTCACTACTGCACTTTACTACTGCACTTCGCTACTGCACTTCACTACTGCATGCAGGGTGGGACTACTGTGGTAAACATAAAATGTGACTGTGAATGTTCAGAGACAAGGTGATGGAGTAAAATAACTGTTGCCCTATCTGGCTCCCAGGGCCTCAGGGAGCACAGCACATTTTCCCTTTTGAATTGCATAGCCGCTGATAATGCCTCGATTAAAGCCAGATAAGTTAATCCGCCAGCCCTGTGATTCTTGACATTTGTGATATGAAGTAAAGGGTCGCCAGAGGGTAGGTTCGTATTCGTTTAAAAGCTTCTGTGAAGAAAGGGGAGAGCTCTTCCAAGGCTC
The DNA here is from genome assembly GCA_016801145.1 of Umbra pygmaea. NCBI lineage: Eukaryota > Metazoa > Chordata > Actinopteri > Esociformes > Umbridae > Umbra > Umbra pygmaea. Next base: position 12,196 of record JACXGM010000111.1, read on the forward strand.
CATAAGATCCCTTTCATATGACTTATACAAGGATTCTCCTTCGCAATACAGATGAGAAGAAAACATCTTTCTTACTGTCTTATTGACAATTTGCATACATGATTGGGTTGTTATGGTTGATGAATAAGACTCCATCTTGCTCAGTTTCGGTGTTCCTCCATTTTACAGTGGGCTGATTATAATGGAGGCCTGGGGATTGATGCCGGATGGTCAGGTATGCTCACCTCAGCACGGCAACAATAACAAAAACAACAACAGCCCCTCCGTTTCTGCACATTCCATCCGGACAATTAAAACAAACATCCACCCACTTAAGGTCAGGAATGTTTTTCTAGACAGGAGATCTACCGTTGGCATTGTCAAATTTAATTTGGATTCAGATAGTAAACAGGAAAAACATTTATCTTGAATAAATGAAATAATGCCGGAACTCTTTCACTAACTAAATTTATCTGTACATGTCAATTTGTTGCCAGTAAGGCTGGAATGGAAAAAACAATAATGTGTGTCAGAATAATTGTGGAATGAAAGTTTAACTTTCTTATATAAATCCTACAGTAGTTATTTCCAGACCACATGGGCATCAGAGCTGACATTATCCAGTCATATATGGAATTCTTTTTATCAGACAGGTTTCCTGTCAACATCCAAGTGCATCCTGTTTTGGGGCAGATGTGGCTGTATTGCAGTGGTAGGACTAACACAATATTACCCCTCAGGCAGACTTTGACAGGCCCATCCAATAGACGATTTCTAGCCTCCAATTATAGTATTACCGTAGTGGACAATACTGACCACTACCATTACCTGAATTCAGGGGAAAACTCATTATTTTTATTGCTAACCGTACTTTTACAAAAGCTTTTCTTCACACTAACATCGTTTTTGATAATATGGCCCTTTGATCTTGATTGCCACATTTATTTTGTCTCACACGTTCTTAGTGCGAGACATTTTAACGATTTGTGAATCCAACATTGTAAATCTCTGCAGCCAGATGCACCTGGATCTCGAAGAGTATGCAGCGCTTGTGAAATGTGTTTAAACTGGTGAATGATGACATTTTGGAGAACATGCTATTTTTTAATTATATCAGACAGAAAATCTGTTTTTTTGGTAAAGCCTAATGAGAAAAAAGTTTGACAGGGATTGAATATTCTCAAGCTTTTTAAGAAATAATTATCTCCAGGCTAAAAAAGGACAGGCTCCAGCCTGGGATTTAATCATCTACCAAACCTGAAGCAAGAGAATCACCTCATACGGAGTGAAGGTTTGAAGTGCTCATGTTGTTGGTCCTCAAGTGGGTGGCACGGACATGCTGGCCTGCAACATGAGGTCTTTACGAGACAATGGCTGGGCGTCAATTAGGGTGGGGCCCTGGGGGCTGAAGTCGGTGTTCTAAAGTCTCTGTAAGTGACTTTATGTGACAGCACAGAGGAGACTGTTGTGTTTTCAGCTCTCTGTTGATGGGGTCTCTGTCTCGGGGTTGTGACCAACGGCAGTCCATCAATCATTTGTCATGGTTCCCATCCATGTAAGCTCATGTGAACCCATCTACCTATTATGAGAATTATTTGAATGATTGTACTGAAATTAATTGCAAAAATAGAATGTATTATGATAAAGTTTTACATTGTTGAGTTACAGTTTTCAATTCCCTACATGTTTTCTACTCTAAACTGCTGCCTTGTACAAACCCATCTCCATAGAAGTTGAGACAGTATGGAAAAAAATGCTTATAAAAACGAGGAGGAGGGATTTGTAAATGTACTTTGACTTGAGGCTAAACAAAAAACATATAAAGACAAGGTATTTCATGTATTACTTAATCAACTGCATTGTTTTTTAAGGTAGACATTCATTTTTAAATTGGTTCATGCAACATGTTCCAAACAAGTTGAAATAATAATGTGATGTGAAACAGTTATGGCCATCGTGTAATTATAATATATAAGGCCTAGTCCTTCAAGAGCAAGAATGGGTCGAGGCTCGCCAATCCGCCAATACTTTGGTAAACCTTTGTAAGTCAACACCATTCGCCACTGTCTCCAAAGATGCAAGTTAAGAATTTACTATGTAAGGCAGAAGCCATACATCTACACCGCATTCCAAATTATTGTGCAAATTGAAATTAAGTGTCATTAACAATAAATATTTTTTGTATGAAACTCATGGATGGTATTGCTGCGGAAAAGCATCAAATAGTGCAATGCTTTTGAAAAGGTATGAAAACATTAGATATTTCATGAAAACTTAAGAGTGATCATCGTACTGTAAAGAGATTTGTGACTGATTCAGAGCACAGACGGGTTTGTACAGATAAAGGCATAATGAGGAAGGTAACTGCCAGACAAATTCATCAGATTAGGAGAGCAGCTGCTAAAATGCCAGTACAAAGCAGCAAACAGGTATTTGGGTCCCATGAACCTCAAGGTGTAGGATCCTCCAGAGGCTTGCAGTTGTACATAAACCTACTATTCGGCCACCCAAATTTTATTTTTGAAAAAAATACTTTAATCAAGTGGTTTGTTCAATTAAATTCGACTTATACCCTAACGGTTGGTGACTTGAAAATTATATTGACTGTCATTTGCATATTTAGGAAAATCTGTGTAAAATATAATTTGCATTATAATTTGGAACACAGTGTTCACTGTCCAGAACCGCTGCAGACTTCTTTGAGCTCAGTCTCATCTGAGATGGACTGTAAACACAGTGGAATTGTGTTTTGTGGTTTGACACATTTTTTCTGGAAAATAGATGTTGTATTCTCTAGGCCAAAGAGGAAAAGGACCATCCAAGCCATTATTAGCATCAGGTCCAAAAGCCAGCGTCTGTCATGGTATGGGGGTGTGTCAGTGCCCATGGCAGTGCCCAACATTAATGCAAAAGAAAAATGTGTACACATTTTGGAGCAAAATATTCTGCCATCCAGAAGTAGCATTTTCCAGGAAGACAACACCAAACCACATTCTGCCCGCGTTATAAGCGCATGGTTGCGTAAGCAGAAATTGTGGGTGCTAACATGGTCTGCCTGCAGTCCTGAACTGACTGAGAATATGTGGCACATTATGAAGCACAAAATAAGGCAATAAATGCCTTGTATAATTGTGCAGCTGAAGACATGCATAATGGATGAATGGGGGATAATTCTGCTTGCTAAACTGAACCAACTGGTGTCTTCAGTGCCCAAATTCTTACTAGAAGTTATTAAATGAAAAGGTGATTTAACATGGTGATAAGGAGTCAACTGTCCCAACTTTTTTGGAGCGTGTTGCAGTATTCAAACAATGTGTTACTAGGGTTCTGCATGGCATAGTGGGCTAAGGTGCTGCACTGCAGGACATTCTACATCATGATTGTCAGTGGCTCGGTTCTCTGACTTTCCCCGGATTCCCGACTGTGCTACGTGTTGTTGTGTCCTTGGGCAAGTCACTTTAGTAGGGCTGAAACTGTACACGGGTACGAAACCGTAGGGTACGGGGTGCTATTTGCGGGTTCGCATATGAACCCGAATACAAAAAAAACTTATAAATAAATGGCTAGCTACTTTATTTTTAATCCTTCAAAAAAATCTGATTCATATGAATATATTTATGAACCTTTGCTCACATACTGTAAGTTGCTTTGGATAAGAGTGTCCGCTAAATGACTAAAATATAAAAATGTCTTCTTGTTTGTTGTTTTACATTTTCCATACTATCCCAAAGTTTTCAGAATTGGGGTTGTAGTACAAATGTGTGCCTTTGACCAGGGTTTGTATTCTGGTAGGGGCATTCCAAAGATGCCGGGGGGTCCTGCATAGCGCACCGCAAAGTGATTCAGAGTACTTTGTCATGTCACTCTCTAGCGACTCCTTGTGTAGGTCAAGTACCTGTAAATTAAATTGTGGTTGTACAGTTGATGAATGTTTATACTCTGTAACCATGTATGAAGTAAAGACTTTGATGTTGAATGTGACGTGTAAGAAAAATCGGACTAGCTTGCGGACGTGTGCTTGGACGAAGCATGTGAGGATATTTGAAGATCCTGCAATTGCAAGGGAATTACCAACGATATAAGGTAAATTGGAATTGAACATGACAAATTGGGGTTGGAGGAAAATATGGGTAAAAAAAGAAATAATAAAGCATTCTTGTGTTTACTGATAAAAGCAAAAGAAATATCCCAGGCAGTTTGGTATTACATGAGAAATCAACCATCAGCATTACTTCAACTGAGAACAGAGTAACACATCACAATCAACATGATGTGACGATCTATTCCTTCAATCTATTCCTTCAAGTTACAGAAAAAGCTGATAAGAGAAGTTGTTTCAGTTGTAGAGGTCACTCGCTTGCTTCTCACAATTCAGTACAAAATCCAACCTTTCCTGTTTAACATCTATCAAACAAATGAAAAAACAAGTGCATTTATTTCAGACACACACAGGGAGGGTCATTCGTATTTCTTTGTTCACTAAAGAATAAAACGTCGGAAACTGAAACAAACAAATAACTCAGTCAGTGAAGCTAACTCCAACGATGGGGTCAGCCTATGACTGCATTTCTTTTCTCCCGGGTACATTGTGTGGGCACCGACTTGAAATGTAGCAAGACATTAAACACTATACTTTAAGTCCCGAAGGGAGGGTTTGAGAGAATAGTAGCTACAATACTTCCATACATCTAAAGAACCCACAAATGGAGGAAAACCTGTTTTCCCATTCCCCTCATCTCCCATGTTCCCCTCTTTCCTCTTGTTTCCTCCTGACTTCCTTCCCATTTCATAAAGTTATTTTGATACTTGGCAAGCAAGCCTCAGTGAAAATTTAAAAAAGCACCTTTTCAATGAGAGCATCTGTTTGGTGATTAGGATAAACCTGGACACCCCCCATCCATGCCTCTTTTAGAAACTCCCCTCTCTTCAGTGGGAGGGTTGATGTGATTCTGTGGGGGGGCAACATGGGGGGTGGGGAGGCCCTTTTTCCCTGACCCACAGACTCAGTGATACATAAGCCACATGACCGACTGGGCTTCTGTTATCCAAGGCAAACAGAGGGCTCGTACACACACACCAACAGACCTGCTGCAAGCCGACTCCCAGCACATTCTCAGCTCCACTGAACTTGGCACCGGCTGCCGTCTTCTTTGACAAGGAAGGGAAGAGCTGCACATCTTCGTAGGAGAGCTCGGATATAGACGTGCCTTCATTCTTGGAGTGGCGCTGTCACACACCGATATACAAATACGCACTTAAGGCACTCGCACACACAGATATACACACAGACAAGCAGCCAGGCACACCGGCGTGCACACAGAGGCACGCGCGCACTCTCACACACAGGAGCAAACAGTCTCTCTCTCCCTCGCTCGCTCAGCCGCTCTCTCCCTCCCTCCACACACACACACACCACTACAGTATATCAGCTAGCGACTAACGGAGAGCCAGAGGGGAGTGCAGAAATGAATGTGAAGATCCTGACGCTGGTGATTGTGCTCTTGGTGGCTCTGCTGTGTACCTCCAGCGCTGGTAAGTGCAAGTCTCACTCAGGCTTCCGCCCGGAGCCTCCCTCCTCTTTCTGTTATTCCCACTGTGTCTGTCGGCCCTCGGGCTCGGCCCAGGCGGCCGTAGTTGATCAGTTACCTGGTGTGGAAGGAAAAC
>JACXGM010000111.1:17938-34814 GCA_016801145.1 Umbra pygmaea
GGGGGGGGGGGGGTCATTGCCTATTGCATCTATGCTGAGTGCTCTGGCTGAGTGTTGTCGACTCAGGGCTGTATTACTGGATGACTATTGTGACTTGAGAAAGGACATATGCACGGTGCATGTACTGGGCTCGGCAGTGTAGCAGATGAACCCCCCCCCCCCAGCTAGTAAAGGCATAACTAGCTGTAGAATTCTGATTCACCTGACTTTGTGTATTTAGAATGCATCCCTGTGTCTTATGGGAATTCATTCGGTGTGGTGTTGATGACGATTTTACATAGGATGTCTGCGGGGGAGGAAGATAATCCCAGATGCACGCACGGACGATCCCTGAGGAGCTCAATTTGTGCTGCTTTGTCACAGTAAATTTCCGTAAAGTGCTGCTGCAGCTCTGGAGCTATTGTGTTGGACTACAGTGTGAAATGAGAATCTCTGTGCTTTACAACAAGCCACAATGAACCAGGAGAATAGCAGCTAGAGGCGTTCTCTCAGTGGTGGGTCACGGGTGTAGGAGTCTTTAAGTTAGATGGAAGGGGTGGGTGTGTGTGCTGAGGTAAGGGTGACAGTTGGTGATTGGCCAGCCTGCAGATGTGCTGCAGGTAACAGTGGGGTGTAAAAACACAACATTGAGGCTTGTGTCAATGCTTCTAGCTTGCCTCTCTGAGGATTGACACATGATCGCTACTGGTGTGTGTTTGTGTGCATGTGTAGTGTGTGTGTACGAGCATGCATGTGTGTGTGTGTGTGTGTGTGTGTCTATTTGGAGCTGGTTGTGTTATGTACCCTGCTGTACGTGCATCTTTGAGGCGTGCTGGCCACACTCGCCGTATCAAACTGTGAGGTGTAGCCGCTGAGTGCTCATGTCTCCCCGTGTTTCCGAGTGGTGCATTCATTACGGTGGGCTATTTTTGTCCCCAGCCACGCGGGTAAATGGGAAGCAATTACCCTGCATTATGGTCAGTGTTGGTTTTCACGCCCCTGCATGTGCCTGACATGTTCTGAAGCCTTAAGAGCTTGCCGCCGCGCTACGCTATCCCTTTCTCCGGTGCCCGTTGACAGGAGAGAGTAGGCTGTTGTGTAAAGCTGCTCTGGCTTATTGGTTATTCTGGGTATTTAGTCATGTCTTCCAGGTTTTTTTATCTCCTCTGCCTCTGGACAGAGAGACTTGGTACTGTAGTGTAGCTAAACTGGCAGAGAGAGGACATCTCCTGGATTGCAGCTTTAGTGGGTGTGGGTAGAGATGGATGCTGCTAGCTGGAGTCTGTGTCGGTGCAGCGCCAGTCTCTGCTGCATGCCCGGCGTTGTCGTGGTTAGGTGTCGGGCGAAAGCTCTGCGTGCAGGCAGTGGGTGTGAAGCCTTTTATCTTATGACAAGGCTGTTTTCAGGTGTGTGTGTATGTCTGGCTTAAAGTGTTTCATGGATGCTGATGAACAGGATTGGTCAACCTGTGAAAGGGTGTGGACCTGTGTGTGTGCACGCTTGTTTATGTGACTGTGGCATTCAGAACTCATGGTGCAACAGGCGACGGAGCCTAAATCATGTTCCCTTCCGGCATCCCTCACTCGTCCATGTTTCATAGGCACACTCCACCTTGAGAGCGTGAGAGCAGCGCAGACTTAGACGTGTGTTATTCATAATTCATTCCGAGGGCGATCGCGTCTTCCTGTCCTTTACCCACTCTAAAGGGCTGGTATGTAAACAAACCTTATTGTGGAAACAATCTTACCTCTCAGGCCTGTCAGATGAGGTATCAAAGCCCCATCTTTCAGTCTCGGAAACATTAAATCCCTTAACACGGACAGACGCACAGGAGGAAAACAACAGATGCTGACACACTCACACAAAACTCCTGAGGTGTTTAATTGCAGCCGCCTAGTTGACTCCGGTTTGACACCCAGGCACATTTGAACAGGTGAGATGGTTGGTGGTTTTGCGAAGGAGGGGAAAGCATGATAGGGGTGTCCGCTCCCAGACACTATTTACAGAAGAAATCACCTGTGGTACAGCAGGGTTCTATTTGCTGTCACCAGTGCTATTATACCTGTATTCAACTTTTGATGTATTGTCAGGTCTGGGGATGTGATACCAGCATAGTCTCAACTCATATGCACCAGTGGTGTGTTGTGCGTCAGGACACGCCCCAGACACGCTGGACAAAAGAAACGCAGGTCTCGTTAAGGTACTTACATCCGCACAATGTTTCTTCTTTGACCAAAAAAACATTGGGGAGAAAAAAGGGGTATTTGGTTAAACAACATCAAGGGGACCGATGCTAACTGTGCGCAGCGTTAAATCATCGCCGCGGCTCCTTCACTTCAGCTGTGGTAATGTAAAGAGGGTGTTTGTGTCCGCTGTTGCCACAGTGATTACAAGGGCCATAGAGAGAACAAAAGCGGCCAAACTTTTCCAGATGTACTGCAATAACAAATTGGTGTGCAAACAGTTGGGCTGAGTGGGGTGGGGGGGGCTGCAATGGAGAGCTTGTTACTGGTTTATGGGGAATCAGTGAGTGAGTCTTTTGAGGCAAGGTTGGTTAACTAGCTTGGTTGGGTGAATGGCCACAGCTGGGTTTCCCTCATTGTATCTCACACACAAATATCCATGAAGACACACAGACACACTAAAAGTTCAGATCTATTTTATGAATAACCTGGATTTCCTCTCTACCCAAGGCTTGCTGGGATTCAGAGCAGCAGCTTCATGCGACATGAACTAAAGACACAGCTTTGTGTTTTTACAGCAAGAGGGCCTCTGTAGTGAGGCAGCATGTCTATCCATCGGCATGTTAAGCAACAAGGGCGTGTACGTAAATATATGTGGACACATAATGCCTGGATATCGACCTTACGAGTGTTATACTGGTTACGTACGCAATTTCAACTGTAGAACAATCAGCCAGCCTTCAGGGTTTAAACTAGGAATGTGACAAATGGTCAATTTCCCTTCATGTTTAAACTGGCCTTTTCTATTGGTTTCCCAGCAAAACAATAAAGACTGAATTACAAACTACATGTTACGTAACTTGCCAGTTGTAGGTCGTTGCGTCAAATCAGCTGTAGAATGACAAGTTATTGGAGATAAATGATGTCAAATCAATGGAAGATGGAATTAGAAAGTACAACTAGAATGGCTTGCATTTTCGAGAAACTGCAATGGGATTGTTATCCAACTCCAACTATGTATTCAGAAACAGATTTTGGGAAAAATGTACTTACTAGCATATTGATTTAATCTGTGCATGGCCCATTTTGTTTGTTTTTACTGTCCCTCTAGACCCCACTATATGGCTTAACCTTTCCACTATTCACTTCGAATGGGAAAATGAATCGCTTAAAAACAGCAATAAAAAGAACTAGTGGACTGATCAGTTACAAATCTACAAGCGCACTCCATGGTACTAGGACACATATGCTGTCGCTGGAATTTAATTGATATTGTGAAAACTGCGGGTAGTGATAAGGTGCCAAATAATGAAGAAGAAAAAACTAAGATTAATATGTACTTGCGATAATGCAATCACCTAATTAAATCATCACTATATAAGCAGGACAGGCTACAGTATCAAACATACAGTAAAGCATGTTATTTAGTAATGAGTTGGAATAGCAAAAACACAGGTTTAAAAGTTGTATATTCTTAATCAGGCAACACTGGTGTTGGCTACAGTAGCACGCTAAAAGCTCCTCTCTGTTTAATGCAATGATAACTACTACATTATGTACTGCAATTAGAAGAGACAATCAATAACAATACATTCATACCAGGACAGTGATGTTGTTTAACCTAAGCTAAGCTATGGCATTGGACATATTGTCAAATACCTACTATGCTATTGAAAACTCTTTTAACAGACTTTGGGTGCCTGAAACTGGCGTGAGAAAACAATAAGCCCAAACCTATCTTGATATATTTTAAGGCAATACAAGTGAAATAATTTTTTTATTTTATTAAAAAATATATAATATTTCCAAGGTATGGCTGCCATTCCCAATTGACGGCCCTGTACCAGCCGTGCTCTCTCTCTGGTTTGCGTTATCACACACACATCATACCTTTTAACGATTAAATGCTCACACCCCGTATAAACAAGCACATAGTATGCATGGCGGCAATTCTACCTGGAAATATTACATAGAATAAAGCTATTACTCACATATCAGGAAATGCTAATTAGTCATCGGCAACCTCTACTAACTACTGTACCAGCCTTGTAAAAAAGGACAAAAATTGAGAAACTCAGTAGTTTAAACAACTGAAAACTCTCACTTGCAATGAACTTTACATATACCATCCACAATCACTTTCGATGGCCGGTGAAATGTTTGCATGAGAAACTGTTGGTAGGAGTATATGGTTAACATTTTGTTCTCATGGAGATTTCAGTGGGTCAGGTGAAGACATTTGTGACTGTTGTAATGTAATTTTGAAATATTCTGAATGAAACAACTCTTAAACCATTGGTCGGAAATATAGGCCAACATGGAGAAAACCAAAAGGAATTCACAAAGAGATTTTTGTAGAGCACAAGACACGGCCAATAAAATATTCAAAACCCTCTAAAAAGTTTCACAGCTGGTGGTTTTGCTTGCCTTCCCAAATGTTTGCAGGTGAACCGACCAGGAGAATAAAAGCTGGCGTGCGACGGTAGTAAAAAAGAAAAGGAGACTTGAAATGCTCTCTGCCTGTGGCTGACCCTTCCTCCATTACATGGCTTTAGCTGTTCCTGAGTATGTCCTCAGTCTGGTCTACCTTATATGAGCGCTATGAGGATGTTGCCCTGAGGGGATTAGCCCCCATGTTAGCCAGGCCTCTTCTGAGCACCACCAGATCCCTATCCCCAGACACAGGGTACTCCTATTCTCGCACCCCATAGCTTAATCAATGCCAGAAACTTTCCAACACAGTGGTAGTTTCATCGGGGGCCCAATATTAGCGTGATTTATGACTCCCTGTTTGAACATTAAGTGTTACATTTATAGTAGCTGTCAATCGTGATCCGATCGGAGTGGACATTTTTATTAACAGCACACCCAAAGCCACAGAATAAATATTCTGCAGTCATTAAGAATAAATAAATGGAGGTTCAATTCATGGTCAATTTGCATGAAACATGGAAATGCACAAAATATTACAGTAGAACAGCAGCAGACATAATTTACCTTCATTCTCAGTTGCCAGACCTTACGGTAATTTGTAAAATGTTGATATGGCAGATATTTTGATTTCAATACTTGAAAATACATGCTGAAAAGCAAATGTACTTCACTTTACAATGCAGTGGGAAAGAGACAGAGTGGAATGAAACTATGATCAAAGGCGGTGTAGTGTTCATATTAACGCTAAAGCCACATGCAGCAGTTGGCCACCGTCATGCACAATCGGGACACCGTCCATTTACCTGGTCTGAAGCTCTGCACAGCTGGTGCTGGTTAGGTCCCGCTGCATAAGGACAACCCGAGGGTTTCGGCCAGCTCTGTAGTGGATCATGCATGGGGCACCGATTCATGCACAGAGGGCTTAGCAGGGTTTGGGAACAATTACAGTCTTACCTTTCAGGGCCTAGGAACCACCGGATATCCTTCTACAATTTGCATTTCAGTAATTAGCAGGCACTCATATCCAGAGCGTCTTACATAGCAGTGTGGTCAAGCACCAGACTTACCCATAGAATTGACACTTAGATTCTAACTACTTGGCTCTAGTATTATCAATATCTTCCCTATATTTTAGTCATTTAGCAGATGCTATTATACAGTACAAAACCGTAACTAGTTTGTATTCTCACTCCTTCCTATAGAAATAAAATGCATGGAAATAGAAAACATTATATGCTTTTTCCTTCCTATACCCAAGTGGGCGCCTATTCGTAGACTCATTCATCTATGAAATTATCAATTATTCATGTGGCGGGAGGAAGTTGTCATCGCTCTTCCTTTGATCACCAATGAAATTAGACTCAAATACTATTTTACGAATGCAGATGAGAGAGAGGTCGCCAACGTGGGTCAATCTAGTGTTGGATTCTCCTGCTGGTGACTGATAGTGGGATTCTCTCAATAGGTTGTTTCCTGGTGGCTATTTTTGGTGCACAGGCAGAGCTGGGCCTCCCACCGTTGACTCTCTGTCTCGTTTACCGATGAGGAGAGAGAGTGGTTTCTCCTTTTCCCTGCTGGCTGCTGACCAAGAACAGATGTTTGCGCAAAAGGAAAAGTAAAAGTGAGATTTATAAACATATATCTTAATCAGGCAAACTGTTTACACAAGTAGTGACGGAACATTTTCGCAAAAGCTTTCAGGACTTACACCCACAGGTTAGCATTGGCAGTAACATTTATTTGGAAGCTCAGATAATTAGATTCTCTATACCACAGTTTGTGTATAAAACAACTGAAATATCATTAACCTTGGCTTAAGTATAATATTAATGCGATGACAAATGTGCTATTATGCATGTGAAATTATTTCAGCTACCACTAGGAAGGCCAGAAAGGTAACAATGTTTGACTAAGCAGATCACCTGTGTACAGTGGCTGTTTACCTAGCCATGTCTGACATCAAAATGTATCCTCATTGGCTTAGGAACAGCTTGGCCTGATGACATGTTGATGCTATTTTTCTGTAAATCCACCCCCGTGGGAGAAGCACTGATCCCTAAAGTAGCAGAGCTGCAGTGAACCTTTGGCGTCACACACACACTCCTCCTCCCTTAAGATGGGAGAGGGCACGTGGGTTCACAACGGGAGGGAGTGATGGCACAAGAGATGGGAGGGGCTACTGCTAGCTCTCACATCTGAGAAGCGTGCCCATGGAAACGGGAGGTTGGAGGATCCCTCTGCCCGTGCCATGCTGTCTCTAGAGATTAAGGCTATATGGATGGAATTAGCCTACCTCCAGACCAGCAAGCTTGGTCTCAGCCTATTGCTGATGTCTGGAATATTCAGGTGTTGAAAACACAGTGGCCTGGTGGCTCTCATACATGGGTTCAGTTGTGTTTGAGAGTGCAGGCTTTTGTCATCTTGGATGCAAGTTCAGGAAGAAATCTCATTTGAGATGTTTTGCACAATAGCGTTCTAACTTTAACCTGTATCGTAATGCTGGAACCCGGAAGCCTGCTCCTAGCCACAGATTCCCCCAGTCCATTGAATTTGAGGGTGGATGCATAAAGGCTGGCGGGCAGGCCAGTGGGGGACTCAGTCGCTTTACTAGTTGGCCCTTTGGCGTTGTTACCGCCACCCTGGCCCTTTGAACATGCAGCGCTCTGATCATAGCTTCTAGAGCAGGCTGGCATGGCCCACACCTCATCACAAAACATGCAAGCTAATTTGGTACCATTTGTAGTTTGCTCAAAGGAACTTTACAGCTGACATAAACGTGTGTGTGGGGAGGGGCTGAAGAAGCAGATTGTGAGCGCTTGGCTCAACTGGGTGAACGTTTGCTGAGCTCAGGAGGGGGGTTAAGTTGTAGCAGGGGACAACGGGTGCAACGCTTCATGCACTTTCGTTTCCTCTGAGGAGTTGACAGAGACAAAGCCAACCTTCATTTCAGCCCAGTATTACCACAGACAAGCACCACAATGCTGCATATCAAACAGGGACAAGCAGCAGTCAAGCACACTGCTGGGAACAGTTCTCTCGCCGTGAAAACATACGGCACACACACACCGAGTCCAAGCCCTCTTGTCCGGGGGAATGTATTTTTTTGAGCAGCTTGTTTAGGCTAATCATGGATTCAGGGCTTGTACACTGAAATTTGTAAACTTGGAAACCTGATCCATTCCAACTGACAATGTCATTCTTCTTCCTCCGTAACTGAATGCCTTTCACAGTGGCTGCCATGGTAACGTGGGTCTGAAAGTCAGCTAGAGATTGGTACCAGTTTCTGCCAAGGCCCAGAGTAACTGGTAGGCATGCAGTAAGCAGCACACTGACAGACTCCAGCTTCAAAAGGCAGAATATTTCAGAATGGAGGCACTCGCATACTCCGCTGCATTTCCATATCTGAGGTAGTGATATATGTAAAGGCAGAAGCTAGACTAGAACACGCCTGGTAAATCCACCACCATAACTATAGCTGTTCTTAGATTTAGCTTTGTGAGCCCTAATATATGAGAATATTTTGGCTTATGCGACTTGTACAATTAATGCCTCTAAACTATTCGAATCCCTTTATGTAGTCCTGAAGCTTGCATCCCTGGGCACGGCGTTTCATATGGTGGATGAAAATGTCAGTGTGGGTTCAGGTCTGTATGTAAACAAGTCTGTGGGAGGTACTATAGACACAGAGTATTGCTGTCTGCAGCACCACCCCTCATTTTATTGAATGAAGGAAGCACGTGATCAAGAGTGCTGGTTCTCTCACGTCACAGCAATAACCATGGCTACACTCGCTAGGGTGGTATTCTTCCTCTCACAAACACTTCCAAGCAGGGCAATCCAGGAGGATTACACAGGCACGTAATTACATCCAGCACAACTGGTCTCAATTCTGTAGGGAAGCAACAATGTTCAATCGTCGATGTTACGTATACAATGCTAAATATATTATGGAGGTTACTTGCCTAACAAACATCCAGTCAAGCTGGCTGTGTCCTCAGCTAAATTGACTACGATGAAACATAATTGTGGCTTATGGAAAAAGGTCCAGAAAGGAAAGGACTTTCTGGACCTTTTTGAAAGGAAAATTAATCTCTGGCTGAATAGATGGAGCTCATTATGACGTCCAGTCACCTGTGACAAGAGGCACTTAGTCTTAGCCGAGATCAATTATAAACCTGATGATGCCCATGGAAGAGATGGCAGCACATGCCCAGGAACTGAGCTAATGTAAAGTCAGCATTTCACTAGGCAGGGCTGCCGGCTCTCATCGCCTGTCCACTCTTCGCCTATGCTGTGTCTTCTCTCGTGTTCTCCACTCTCGCAATGGTTACTACCGAGCAGAGCCAAGTTCCAGTCGGATTCTCTCGTTTCCACTCTGTGGCAGCTGCTTGTTTACACATCTAGGGCCTCTCAGGCTGCCTCATCCTCTGCTTCACGGAAGAATGGAGAGAAAGACGTAAGGTGGGGGGGTGGCAGGAGATGGCAGGATGGAGGGACAGATGAGGAAATAGAGAAAGACCAGGGAGAGGGAATGTTTTCCGGAATGCTATATGAACCGTGAAAGTGAATCGGTGAAACGTTGCACTACTGATTCATAATCAGTGTAGCTCAGCAAACAGCATGTACTTTACCAGTAAACAAACTGTTGTCAGAACGGTGTATCACTTCATATGAATGGTGTATGGAACCTAGAAAGCAAGGACTCTCCGTGTGCTACACTTTAGTCTGTTTATCCATTCTATAGATAAACAGTTAGGCCTTCTCAGCTGTGGCTAGCTGACATGTATAGCTGTGTCTAAGTTCAGGCTGGAGCTATTAGTAAAAGCATAAGGCCAGAGATGTTTTACTCGGGCTTCCTGCCATCCTATATAAAGCACTATTGCTCTAGTAAGGTAAAAGTTCTCCTCCATTCCTCCTGTCCTTTGCTTATTGCCGTGCCACACCTCAGGCGGCAACGTGATATAGCTTACTCGTGCGGGCCAACAAACCAATCGATTGATAAGTCCTGGCACCAGACCAGCAGGCGTCTTTCCCCTACTCATCCGCTCTCTCTGACAGACAGACGAGCTCTGGGACATGTACAGCGCTGTCCATGTGATGGGGCTGCAGGGCATTGAAAGGAAAGGACTGTCAGAAACGCAGTGTATCTGGCAGGCTCGGGATGAAAGAGTCGGGCCAGCGAGAAACGCATCATAATGGATGGTACCTGAGGAGGGTGGTGAAGCGAGGGAAGGGGAATTAGATAGCAGCCGACTGGCGATTCATCATTAAGCTTGGAAGCAGGCCAGTTCGTGACACAGCTCTGCCTCTCGCTCTGTCGTTCTCCTCGCTTAACACTTTCCTTTCAGGTCTGGAGAGGAGGCAGTGGTAGCAGAATATTTCTGGCATTCCAGGAATTCAGTCTTTATTAAAGTTTAATTAGGGAATTACCAGGAAGCGGGAAGAACTGCCTGGAATTGGTTGTGATGAGGGCAACCCCTGGTCTCTTGGGTCAGATGTTAAGATTAGGAGGAGTGATATCGTGAAGAGTATCTCAGCTCTGCAATATTGCTTCCTTAGTAACTTAACATTTATAACATCGACAAGGAGAAATAGATCCAATGGAATGAAACGTCCGCTGGATCCAATTTAACAACAATAACATCGTACAGGGAGTTTTGTTTGTGAAGATGAAATATGCATTAGCAAATGATTACACGGACCTGATCTATAATTACAAGATCTTGTGCTATTTGGAAGTATGCCGACTCATCCTGTCTATTCAAAGATGGCTTTAGCCCAGGACTGGACATTTCTTTATCATCTCCAGCTCACCTTGATAGAATCTATGCTGGTAAGGAGAGTTAATCCATAACTGCCCGTTTCTTCACTGGGCCCTGGCTTATTTTTAGCAGCTTTTATTAAACCTTTCTTTCTTGTGTCCAGACGGGTGCTAGCTCTGAAATTTGTCAGGAAATGTGCTTGCCTCATAGAACAGCACTGAGCAGGGCCTGACAGTTTGCTATGGCAGGAGACATCTAAATTGTCTCATTACTGGCCTGGGTTATGACAGACTGAGCCATCAACAATAGAGAGGGAAGCAGGCGATGAGTTGTGTTCAGTACAGCCGGCCCAGGTGTAATTACTGCTTTGGTTGCCTTCCCATACAGAAATCTAATATATATATCCATACATATGAAAAATCTTTATATATATATTTGAAAATATATTACCATATATTTTGATTACAAAATAATGGCCAAGTTTTTTATATTTCGACATATACAGTATGCACATATATGTGATGATGTTTCCACTATATATGCAGATATCTGGCAAGTATATTGAATGTCCATATGGGATACATTAAAAAAGATTTTACCAAATATTTCATTGACATACATGTCATACCCCTACTTATCACCACATACATACATACATATATAGTACTGTATATAACATCAATATCTCACACATAAGCATTCAAAATTGTTAATTGACATAAGGCAAGTTTCTATATTATTTATTTACATAATCTCATATGTACCTTGACAGATATTATATATTACATCACTTATACACTCAGTAAACCATACTGTAGGTAAATGCAGATATGAACGTCAAATGTCGAAGTGTATGTCACATATATAAAAACTTTTTATAAATTTTTTGTATATTTCAACATATATGTACATATACTGTATGTGATGTTTCCACCATAGAAGTTATATACATATATGGCCATATATTAGATTAGATATATTAGATATATATCAGGCTTCATGGCCACTTGTTTTCTGTACCATTAAATTTGGGTTTGGGGTGGTAGACATATAATATATGTTTCTTGGTGTGGGGGAAAGCTTATGCCGTGCCCTAAAGCGGTTAAGGGGTAGAGTTTTTTGTGCATTTTAAACCCCTTTAGATTAGAAAGAAATGAGCTGAACGTCAATAGTATAAGCAAACTGCCTTCATTCATAGGGTGTCTGGCCCAATAACAAAAGGATAATACATGGATTAGAGCGCCTGCAGGGAAAGATGGGTTTTAGATGCTGAAATATGCAATGTAGCCTTATCCACAGTGCAAAAATAATTAGTCCACTGTTCCTTACAAATATGTCATATGTGCCCAGAAGAAGATTAAACTAGGAACTGGAATTTCAGACGTCTGGAATGTCATGAGGATATACATCGAAAACATTTGAAAATGAAACACAATAACAGCAATTCACCTTTGTGTGAAAAATTGGCTTGTGGCGCTCTCTGTTTCCCACTTCTAATACTTTTCTGAACTGTTAGAATAAATGAATTTCAAGTATGTGGATGGGGTTCAACCATTGTAGAGTTAGGCTATGATGTGCTGTCATTGTAATGCAGATGTCTATAATACATTCAGGTCAGGAAAAGAAACCTATTCAAATAAGTTTACCTTGACAGCTGGATAACGGGGAAAAAACAGTGGAGAAGTCTTAGTTAAACCCTAGTCTGAAAGCTCCCCGTCAGATGAGGACTGCCCTCCCTCCACCACCCAGCTCTAGCTAGTTCATACACCAGCCTCAGTGTCTCCAGTTGTGTTTAGACATGTCGGATAAAGAAAGAATCTCTGGTGAGACATCAGCAAGGCAAAAATGGTCTCCAGACACGTTCCATAAACCTAGTCAATTAAGGAAATCACTGGTGCCTAGCGCAGTCATGGTTTTGACAGCCGTTCCATTGCAGCCCCTTAGTATCTATGCTCCTCTTCCGACATCTATGGGAGGCTGTGGATGAGTTGTCCTCAGGAGTTCTATGCTTTAAGACATACAACTCGAGGAAGGTTCTTCCTATGAGAATTCTAAAAATGGTGCCAATCTCTCCTATAGGAGGAGCCTGGAATGCCATGACCCCATGTGAGTGATGTCACTTCTGTTTTTTACTAGGCTAGCAGAAGGGGAATTGTTGTTTACTTTTCGGGGAAGGTATTTGTGTCTCTCGGGGAAACTCTTTTCGGAACTTAGATGCATCTTTCAGTTTTGGATGAAAGCTAAATTGAGGCGTGAGAAATGTTTGAAACATTTTCGTAAGTGTAGACTATATTTTGCAGCCCAGAATATTCACTTTGTTGAGAATAGGCATTACATTGATGAATGACTCAGCGTGTTTTATGAGGTTGTAAACAGGTGCCGATATATTGTAAAATGTTAAATATTTGCATATGATGCTACCCATGGTTTTGCACAGTTGAAGTCATCCTTTCACTAGTAACTAGAATTTTACATGGTGAGAAATTCAATCATTTTAACAGGCTCACAAAAGGTCCAGCTAAGTACTGAAATGTCATGGGACTAAAGCAGTGAAAGTGTGTTGTAAAAGATCACATGCTTTAAGTATCATATAACAGTATCAAGATACTTCACCAACACCCACTGGAAGTTTGTACTCCCTTTAGGTTGGAAAAAAAGGTTTAAATGTTGAAGTAGATCAAATCATTTGAAATAGTGGGAATTATTGAGGATCATGGCACACTTATTGAGAGATGGTTGAAAACATCTGGGATCACTCTGACACAGACACCCACATCCTGTGGGACATATGCTACTATTTAGCTCGTCCCTAATCTGGGGTCAAACGCAGGGTGCTGTGGGACGCACCTCCACAAAACCTGGTGTGCAAGACAGCTGTTATCTCCAACTGAGTGACAAGGGACAGGAGACACTGGGGTTGAAGTTTCACTGTAGTTCAGTGACACACACTGTGCTTTGGTTCTAGCACATTGACATAATGACCTCTGATGTACGGGTGGGCTAAGAAGCCCACACACACACAGAAACACTATCATTGACTATAATAGACTTCCTAATTCCGATTGCACTCATCCTCATTTGAGTCTTGAACACGGCAAGGAGTAATATTCCCGAAGGTCACAATCTATATCAAACAGTTCAGCTGAGGATTGATGTATCGATATTGTTTCATTGGTTACAATGCATGAGCAGATGGTGGCCATTTTAGGATGTTATGAACAACCTTTGCCTTCAGTAAAGATGGCTAGACTGATCGATTTTGTACACAAGTGGTGTTTTTTCTTGTTCTATTCCAACATGTCTTTGTTCGTATTGTACAGGTCCCATCATGGCCTCCACGGAGCATGGCACAGCGCTAGAAGAGGCAGGCGGCGTGAGGAGGGCGGGCCAGCAGAACCCCGGCAGGGGCGGCCAGAGCCACAGACAGGCGGGCTGGAAGAGGAGACGCCCACGGCCCCGTCTCTCCCACAAGGGGCCCATGCCTTTCTAGAGCAAGGTGGGTCTCAGTAATAGGCTGATCAGCTGATCTACCTTGTCCCCTCATGACAAAGTTAATTTTGTGGTCAAGAGAGTAGGCCTTTCTTATTTCATTACAAGGGCTTGTGCTGAAAATCTGACAGCGTGTAGGAGTTTGGCGAAGCTCACTCGTCCAGATCACATATACACCCTGGCGATTGGGGTTCAAACCACAGCCAGTTGTTTCTGCCCTTCCTCTCTGTATCCACCTACATACCTGTCTCCCTAATGCTTCCTACTGTCCAATCCAAAAGTTGAATAAAATTCTGGTCTTGAAGAATGAAATGAAGAAGATGAATCTCTCTATTGGCCACAGTACTCACCAAGTTTAGACAGTGTATAAAAACGTCAGATGAAAAAAAACTTTGTCAAGGACTATCACATCCTCTTCTTTTAACTCAAACACAACACAGAGAAGTTATTGTTGGCACAGGCAAACAGCATGTCCTTACAAGATTATTGGACTTTAGCCCACTGGTTTAACATCTCATTCCAGAAGTGTTGTTTGCAGAGTGAAACCTGATATATTGCTTTTGAAGGGAGGTTGATTACACAAAGAATAGTCATCTGTACAACTCAACTTTAGAGGAACAAACATTTTGCTTCAATTTAATCAATTCAATTAAAACCTTTTACCAAAGAAAATACTACGTGGATTTGAGTTTGGTAACAGCACCACTGCGGTGTGTCTTTCACATGACAGAATAATTTGTGTCAGAAAACATGGCTTTTTATTGTCTTTCATAAAAAAGTGAAATGTTTGAATATTCACCAATGCTTTCTGCTGACAATATTAAAAAAAGACTTTGTCCTCCAATTAATTCCAAGCAAACTTTTCAATAGACAGACCATAGCCATTCGGCCATGCATATTCATTAACTATCATGAACCTAGGATCTATTCAGTGGTTTCTCCCAGACCCCATGGGAGAACAGACAAGCTCGGTGAAGTACAATACCCTGCAGGAGGTGCCAACCACAAAAACGCTAGCCTACAATCAATTAAGTCCAGTACTAGGAAGCTGCTTGGAAAAAGACAGATGTGTCGTTCCATTTAACGCATGGTTTTTACATGGATCAAAGCCCTAGAAGGTGAGAAGCTCGACTTTCTTTAGTATGTGCGTGTAGTTTATGGCGTATATGGAATTATTATAGTTTTTGTAGCATATTTAAAGAGTAAAAATTATTTTGACACTCCCCTCCAAGTGCCAAGGAATTATAGACTCAGCAGCACAAAGGTGCAAACAAAGGAAATTGCCACAGATATAGCACACTGTGCTTACGGAACAACACAGGACATCGAAAGGTTTAACGCTCTGAGCACCAATAAAATGTGGGAAATTCTCTCTACGCACCAAGTGGTCAATGGCTTGTTCACAGTACCAGTAGAGCAGGCCACAGTGAGGGAATCTCCAGGAAGTTGGTGGAGCTCTATCAAAGGGAACGGCTCACTGACTCACAATGCTTTCCTCACAAACAACACTTCAGCCACAACAAGACGGCTTCTTCTCTTTTTGTTCCCATCCCTCTTCAGCTCCTCTCGCCTTACTGAGTTCATAGTTCACCTCATTCAGATCTTTTCCACTCCATAGTCCTGTATTTACAAAGTAAGGAATGCCAGTAAGCTCAACCTGACCAGCATTCCAATAAAGTAATTATTTTTGTTTGCTTCGTTTGGAATGATGCGAAAGATAGCAGACCGTTATTTGCCGAAGTAGTGAACGTGTCATAATCCCCATGCGGTAAAATGTTGATAAATGTCAATTTTGAAAAAGCAGAGTAAGTGTAAACCTCCAGAAAAAAACACAGCTCTTATTTGAAACGAATTTAGAAGTCCTTTATGGACAAAACAAATGGGGGAACAGCTCAATGAGACAATCTATCACCTTTTGCCGTTAGGTTTTATGTGGATTATGATGCACACTATTTCTCTCAATACGAGTTTGGAGCTGTCTAGTGACGTCCATTGAACTGGTGAGAGAACCGGCTCTTTTGAATGACATGTTGTCAACATATTTAACTGTTCGCATGACACTCTTTTATCAAGAACGTCATGTGACATATTTTACACTGGGTCTTGATCACAGTATATTAGAAGGGCAGTCACTGGGTTAATTAGCTCTTCAAGAGGCCTGAAAACCAGCAGGGATCAATTGGGTCACAGTGACAAAAAAATGCTATGTCTTTGTTCATTCGTCCATTCTTTGTATAAGACATTATTTTTCTTATGTCTTGAGAAAGAAGCAGCATACTGTTTCACCGCTGGTGGAATGATCTAACGCAAGTGAACGCATGAGTCGGAGAGGAAAAACGAGATTTGTCAATATGGCAAATATGGATCCAAGTAATAATTTGCCCTAATGTTATGAGTAGGGAAGGTGTTTTCTGTGACAACTTCCATCACTCAAGTTAAAGCACACCAAAGCCACAACCCCCTGCCTCCATCTCAGTGTCAAAGGTGCTCATCCATTATGTTCTGACACCTCAAGCAAGGGGAGGTGAACTTGACATTTAGCGTGTTACAAATATTAAAGTAGACGGTGTAAATCGAGTCATCCTCACATCCTAGGGATTCTCTGATATGAATAGGTGCTACAGAATAGAAAATATTCAAAACAACATATTGTGTACCAGAGTTGGTCTAGCGGTCTAAGCTCCCGATCACATGCCCTGGCGATGGCAGATCGAGCCCCGGTTCAGCCACTGTCTCTGCCCTTCCCCCTACTTGTCTCCCTGGATTTTGCCTTCTCGTGTAATGTCAATTAAAAAAATCAACAACCAAAAATACCCCCCAAGAATAGCTTAACAAGAAAACAACATATTGTATTATGTCACGATGGCCTGGATGGCCTGGGCTGTCGTGACCAGGACATGAGGGTGATGGACTAAATGTTTTATGTATGTGTTACTGTAGGTCTATTGTATATGTTTTATGTGTGCGCCGACCTCTGGGCACTGGGAGGCGGTAGGCGCTTGGATACTCATCACGCATGAATGGGGCTCA
>JACXGM010000111.1:34914-96287 GCA_016801145.1 Umbra pygmaea
TATATGTTATCTCGTGTCTGTGCCACGGTAAAGAGCACATGTATTAGCATATAGGCTTTGTGCAGTTCCTGTACACCATTGTATTTTCCACGATCTGCTGTATCACGTCCTCATGTATACGGTTCAGTAAAACATCTTGAACACTCCTCCTGCGCTTGGTCTCCTGTCTCTCCACAACACAACACCAACTGTGACATATTATAAGCATGAGGGAGATATGAAATCTTAGGACAATGTCTCTTACTGTTAGCTCTCTATGAAACAGTAAACAGATTGTCTGCAAATCTTATACATTCAAAAGAACCTACCTGTGTTCTACCATGCCAAGATCATATCATACAAAAAACACGAATAAGGCTTGTGTATGAGCAGATACTCATCACTATATGGATTACACAGCAATAGAAAAATGTCATCTAGAAACAAGAGAGACATTTATCATTCAATGAACCCTGTTGTCCTGCAACAAACGTGGAAGAAAGAAGTAACCATGTATGTCTAACTATGAAACAACTGAAAAGATAAGACAGGGAGCATTTTCCCAATGACAGGAAACTGCAGCCCAAAATTGCATTGAATTACATTCTGAGGAAACAATTTTGGGGATGGTGGATGGGCGTATAAATCAGCAAATTTCATCCCGGAGTTTGCAAGTTCAAATCCAGATGGAAGCTTTGTGTGTGTTTTTTCTCCATTCCAGCATGATGCAGACATGTTGCCCATTATATATTTTTTTAACCTTAATCCTAACCTTAACCTCAGTAACCACATGGCTAACCTTAACCGTGAATGTTATAATATAATTTTGAATGCTATGGAATGTGTGGAATGTTCTTGCATGAACGGGCAAAATTGCAACGTAAACTGTAAAAGGACGAATATAACCAAATAACAAAATGTGCAGCTGAAACGTAAAAACACCCCAAAAAATATGCTAACATACATTGTATTTCATGTTTTCAAAATAGTTTCCTGAGAACGTAATTTGGGAGAACTTCTGAGATATACAGTAGGGAAACTAATACAAATGTTGTGTTATTTTCCACTACAGTTTATATAATTTGTTTCTTTTTCCCCCATCAGAGAGTAAATTACAAACTCTGAGTTCAAATCTGCTCTTTAATATATTTGTGTTTGAGGGTAAATTGATTCAAGATCACTTTCTAATCAAACACTGCATCATTGAACTTATGAACAATTCACATTTTGAAAAGTACACCAGGCAACTCTGAATTGCACAGGGCTTTCTATTGGAAGAGGAAATAAAATGGCTGCATGAAAACCGCAATGAACCTTTGTCTGTTTTTGTGTTTCAGGCACTGCTTCGAGTGCCCACCCCCAGGTTCTGATTTCTATGCTCTTCCTTTGCCTTGGGGGGCCTTGCCATGGAGGGGCAATGCTTGCCCAGCCTGAAGAGTGATGTCTCATAGCAACTGCTGGTTCTTCAAGCAACTCTTCTTCTGTCCACAAAAAAATCAGGACAAGCCACTCACCCTCAGCTCTAAGAAGAATTGGGGGAAGGGAAATTGGGGGGGGTGTGGGGATACTGAGCCCGAGCTTTCAGATTACATTTCTCTGTCTCTCTCTCTCACTCCCTCACTCCTATCTCTGTTTATTCCCCCAAGTGTTTTCTATCATTTGCTTTCTAGAGCCCTGTCATAGCTGGTCTCCTCAGTGTCGTACACTTTGCATGATGTGTGGTTGACAGGGAGCCGGGTTCCAAACAGTCTTAGTCCTAAAGTGTCAGTCACTTCTTCATGGTAGGGTATTCCCATTCTCTCAGATCCAAGGTGACCACAGCCATTCGCTCCATTGCTATGTAGCTACTTCTGGCTTAACTACTGAACGGGTGGTGATACTGAGGAAAGGCAGTGGCAGTTGACTGCATTTATTCTACAACAAGTTTAGACTTTCACCGATCCATCCAAAATCAGGTTAGCAAATTCACACGAGACATTTTCACTTGTCTGCCACAAAGTTCAATCCAGGGGTAGAGAAAGGGCAAACTCATTACGTTTTATTCCATGATAATTTCAACAAAATTACCATTGTGATTGGTGCTTTGTACTTCGTAAACAGTCAGATTTGAAGTAAAAAAAACTGGTCCAGGCTGAGGATTTAATTTCACTGTTTAAAACAGCTCAACAACCTGCTGTAAGCACCATGAAAATTCCTTCACCTGGAAAAATCAACCTCAAAGTCTTTTAGGTGTTGGACCTCACAATTTCCCAAAGTTACACACAGTGTCCACTTGGTATAGGAGTCATCTAATCCCAATCCAATTCAAATCCCATTCCTAAATTCCAATCCCATTCCTAAACCCCCGGCCACCTCGCCACTCTCCAGCCCCGAGCCGCTGCTCTACACGACTGTTAACTGGCAGGGGTGGTCTGCTCTCTGAACGACAGACTACCTCGCCTTTTAATGAAGTGCCAAATGATAACCTACTCCACAATGCTGCCAGGAACGAAAGAATAAGAGAAACGCGAAACACATTAGGCCTACCTCTTGTTTGAAGTTTTGATAATACTGAAACATATGCATTACGATATGTTTCTAGACATCAAGAAAATCCCATTTACAGGCAGTGGTAGCAAGGAGGACAGTTAAATTAGACCAAAAACACTTTTTAAGCAGACATGCTGTCAGCTCAGTAAATATACCACCACATTCAGCCTACCGATAGTGCTCTCTTCTCTGACTGTTCAGCACAGGCTGGTTCGACCCTCTGATCGACATCTTTGATTGACGGAATGTGCTATGCCTTTCCATCATACTGGAATATATTACTGCTTTGTTATTTTAGTTTTGTTTTTCGTTCCTAGTTTTTATTCTTTTTTTTCTCAGGGTGCTGTGATAGATGCCTGTACCAGACCAGTCTCTATTTTGCGCGTTTATTTAACAAACACAAGCACACACAAACACACATTTATATATGAGAAGCAGATATTGATGTATACTGTATCTTTACCTGCCTATGTATAAGACCACTATATCCAGATTCAGTCCTTGTTTAGTCATCATGGCTCTTTGTCCTGCTGTTGAGTTCAATTGCCATCTTAGCTCTCACTTCCACAGCACAGGTGGTCGTGGCTTTGATCCTGATGGTCATTAAATCCTATAGCTAATCTCTCTCAGATGGGCCTTCCTCTAGCCTGGCTGGGTCCTCTCACAGGCTGAATTTATTGTCAAATTGACTTAGATTGGAACCACACCCTTCCCCCCTTCTCCGACCCCAAAGCCCCTGCTGGTTTATGTTATATTAAACACATTACATTTGGGACCTGTAAAGCAGACACCATCCAATCAGCATCCAGTTTGTCTCCAGGTGTGGGAGGGATGGAATAGATTTGTTTTTCAGTTTGGCATCTTAATCCAAATATGCTTTCAACTACAGTTAGAATGCCTTTCACTACTAGACTGTTACCAATCACCCAGTAGAAATGGTTTGAATGTGGCCAGAAGAAGAATTTGGACAGCTGTTTTTTTTACATGCTTGGTTTCAACCTACCATTTCTCCCCCAGAGATTGGAATTTAAAAAGCCGATTCCCAACAGTTCTCTCTTACAGCGTGAAGAGCTCCTAACAAGAAAGTATCTGAAATCACAGTGCAAACTCACCCAGTGTAGCTCACCTTGATTAAAAATGTATTCAATCTTAGGGAAATGTGAAGTCATAATTTCAGTCTCACCATGACTATTTCATACCCTCTCAGACAGAGATGTAAATTTCATTACTGCTCTGTGGAGATGAGACAGCATTTGCTCAGGGTGTCTCATGTATTATTATATAGGGAAAAGGGACGAGGAGCAAGGGATGGGGATCGGCCTTCCAAGGAACAAGAGTCGAGCTGGACTTAGGTTAGGGCTAAGGGTTTCAAAATCACTATTGTTCTGTGTGAGAAGCTCGTGTTAAGGGTGCCGAGCAACGTCTGTATCCGCACTGTCCTTCATGAATGTATCCTAGCATCTGCACCAGCCAAGCTGCCACTCCAGGGTTTTGAGCAAAACCCAATGTTTATGTATGGAGCACAATTTGATTCTTGGTCAACTCTAACTGCCCAAATCCCTGCTAGTTCACCCTGATGACAGTTAGCAGTTGGGACCAAACATCCAAAGCCAAAAATCACATGATCCAAAGCCTCCCAATATCAATGGACTTCATTAATCACCT
Organism: Umbra pygmaea; assembly: GCA_016801145.1. Lineage (NCBI taxonomy): Eukaryota > Metazoa > Chordata > Actinopteri > Esociformes > Umbridae > Umbra > Umbra pygmaea. The sequence goes on from JACXGM010000111.1 coordinate 39,088, forward strand.
GGCTTTGCTCCGAGACTTCTCTGTACTGGCACGCAAGGCTGCACTTTTGCAATTCCATTATGCTGCTGGAAAAATAAACCGTTAAAACAAGAGTCTCCTCTTGGTGTAAAATGGCTTTCCAGTGTATTGTGGACATTTTTTGTCGTCTGATTCGTGTCTAGCTGGTTGTCCAAAGCTTACTTTTTTTAAAACAGTGTGGAATAGAGCTGTGTCTTTTGTGGTTGTGAACGAAAATAGAAAATGTAGTCTGCCGTATGTCGTGGACATGTGAGAGCTTTCACACATTATTTTCCTGTAGAACATAGCCCACAGCTCTTCCCTGCAGATCAGGTTAATGGAGCTTGTGGTGTAGAAGGACATGCAAGTCTGAAATGGTAAACCAATACATTATGCTCAGATAGCAAAAACCATTTTCATTAATGGCCTTTCTAGCAAACCTTACACCAGAGAAACAAACTCCCAATCTCTCATCTTAATTCCTCTTCTTTACATCACGAGGCTTGAGTAACGTTCCTATGCACTTGTTAGAATGTTTTCACTGGTATGTTTTTTACAAGAAGAACGTATCACGTTTGTGTTGCGCTTCTTTTCCCACTTGTCTAAACGTCCATTTGGCTACGAGCGTGTACAGAGTAGGAATCAGTGAAGGGATACATGTGTACGACTGGTTGAGTCCAGGGAAGGGAGTCTAGCAGCTAGCAATAAAAACAACAGCTTAGCTGAGGGTCACTGTCTCGCTCTAGCTTTAGGCAGTCTCCACATCAAACCTGCTAGGTGTTTAAAATTTGATGTTTCTTTCTCTCAACACTTGACAAGCTACAGTAAGAACCCTTTTCAAGCTACCCACCAAGGAGAAAGACAACTTACAAGCTAGCATGCAATACATTCCACATTTACACCATTTGTATCTAAGCCCTTAACACATTATTTACAAAGTTAGGGTTTCTGCAGGATCAAGTGGCTAAGATTCAACCCTAATGCATTGACACATTTCCACAGGCTGGGCAATCCAAAGTATAACTAGATTTGATGTCAAGTGGAAAAGTGGAGAAGAGTATGATCAGTCATTATCGCGCAGCTTCAAAATAATGAGATGTCAATAGCCCAGAATGGAGCAGGCCCATCCTCCTGTTGATAGTGACAATATTCTGCATCTCCATGGCCGACTGGGTCCACCATCAAAACCATTCAAAGTAGCTGAAGGAGAGCTTAAGAGTCTGTAGGCATACATGCCACTGCAACAGTGTTACTTACTAGATCACGAGCAAACTGCGGTAAAAAGACAACGTGTTAATCTGAACTTCTTTACTTCTGTCGAAGGTGTGTGCTCATATTACTCACCAGGCCAAATGTACAGTCCCTGTCTCTGTTTAGATGTTGAACTGGGCAAAAAATAAATGGATAAATAAATAAAACAAGTGTCTCAGAAATGGTTGAAATACTGTGTACATATTTAAACTTTTGGTTTCTAATTTATAAAATATAAGCTTTTGCTCTTTGAGTACTTATTTTATTTTTTTCCTTTCATGCGTAGCTTTGTGTTTTTATTTTCTATTTCTGTAAAGTGTGTAAATATATCTTTATGATAATAAGTAATATTAAAAAATCTTATTTTAAGAATCCATTGTGTAATGTCCTCTTTTGTGTAGTCCTCTGAAACACTGTGTGGAGTTCAGCATTATTAGAACACATTACCAGAGAACACTAGACTTGATGATTATTATATGTACATAATTAAAATGTTAATGAATGTCTGACATTCAAAGGATATTCACCATTATTTAAACTTTGCTATAGATGGGAACATTCTTTGGTCCATAGAGAAGGCTGTCATTGCCAATGCCAAGTGATTGACCTGATGAAAAGAAATCCAACCACATTTCAAACACATGCCCGTCAAATAACACCTCCTCTGTGATATTTTCCTACAGCTCAAATCCCTTATTAAACATAAATATGCACATAAAACTGCATAATTGCAGAGTATGGAAAGTCCAGCTGTATTAGCATTAAGCAATCATGCAGTTCTTTCACATACATTTACTGAGTTTACAATTTTTATTGGACACTCAGCTGGGAAATAATCTGAAAATATGTATATAGGTAAAGCAATTACATTTGACATTCAATCATAACATTTGTGTTTCTGCAAGAAAACTGTATATTTTTCCACAGTTGCATTAAACCTAAAGTGTCTCTCCTAAAAAAAACATAAATATATTGAGACAAGTTAATATGAACCAGTGTTGAGGGCATCTGTTCCAGTGATGGGGTAACTGGTTTATATGACCCCCAATGTTGGGGGTAACTGGTTTATATGACCCCAAAGTTGGGGGTAACTGGTTTATTATATTTGACTCCAGTGTTGGGGGTAACTGGTTTATATGACCATAAGTATTGGAAGGTAACTGGTTTATATGACCTCAATGTTTCAGGCAACCTGTTAATACACTGCTCAAAAAAATTAACACACAATCATCACAGTAGAACACCAGGTCAATTAATTATCAGGGATATCAATCTGTCCAGTTAGGAAACATAATCGGTTGTGAATCAATGTCACCTGTTTTGGTGCAAATGAAAGTTCCTCTAGTGGGACGTGTGCTCACAGCCCAGCATCGTACAGCATGATTGGCATTCGCCGGAGAACATCAGAATTAAAAGGTCCGCCATTGGTGCCCTGTTTTCTTCACAGACGAGAGCAGGTTCACACTGAACACATGACAGAGGTGAAGGAGTCTGGATATACCGTGGTGGACACTATGCTGCATGCAACATCATCCAGCATGACCAGTCTGGCTATGGGTCAGTGATAGTCTGGGGAGGCATATCCTTGGATGTGTCGCACAGACCTCTACATGCTAGCCAATGGTAGCCTGACTGCTGTTAGGTCCCGGGATAAAATCCTCAGACACATCATCCGACCTTATTCTGGTGCAGTGGGGCATGGGTTCCTCCTGGTGCAGGACAATGCCCAGCCTCATGTTATCAAAGTGTGTAGGCAGTTCCTGGATGACAAAGGCATTGATGCAATGTAAAAGCCCTCACGTTCCCCAGATCTGAATCCAATTGAGAACCTCTGGGACGTTATGTATCGGTGCATCCAACGCCGCCAAGTAGTGCCACAGACTGATCAAGAGCTGACTGATGCTCTGATCTAGGTCTGGAACGAGATCCCCCAGACACCATTCGCTGTCTCATCTCGAGCATGCCAAGTGGTTGTCGGGAGTGCATACAGGCATGTGGGGGCCATACACACTACTGAGTCACATTTTGAGTTGTCGTAATGAAATTCACGCAAGTTGGAACAGCCTGTGATTTCAATTGTTTGCTTTGATTTTCAGTGTGAGTTTGAATCCAGCCCTCAGTCAGTGGCTGACTTTTGTTTCCATTGACTGTTCTGATGTCATTTTGTTCATAATGAATTACACAAATGTAAAGATTTTGATCTTTAATATGTTTCGTTCTTCGAGAACTGATGTGTGATTTGAGCAGTGTATGATCACTAATATAAGAGGTAACTGGGTAATAAGCCTACATTATAGTCATTTAGCATATGCTCTTATCCGTTTACATTTAAGATAAACTAGGTGAAACAACCACATCTCAGTAGTAAAAGCATTTAAAATTTAAAAGAGTAAACAGGCAAGAGTCAGTGCTGTTAGCTATATCATACAAATAATAAACATAAAACAATAAAAAAATATGGTATGCATTCTGAATGGGTTATGCCCCCAGTGATTTTTACAGTGAGCACCGTAATTCATCGTAAAGCTATTTCTGCTTGTTTCAGGGACTTTGTGCCTTCAGTCTCATATTCTGCTTGTAAAATGCATGTTCATTTAGATTCAGATCCATTAATTGACTAAGCCAGTCAACAATCCTTCACTTTTTGGCAATCTAAACCCATCCATTGCTCAAGGAGCTTGTTTACGGTTATTGTCTTGTTGCATAATGAATGGTCTGAGCAGATAAAATATTTCTGTAGACTTCAAAATTCATTGTTGTACTGTCTGCAGTCACATCATCAATAGACAGGTGAGCCTTTTCCACTGGCAACCATACAGGCCCAAGCCATCACACCCCCTCCACCACCATTCAGAGATGAGGTGATATGCTTTGAATCATGGGCATTTCTTTTCCTCTACTTGTTCCTCGTTCCATCACTCTGGTACAGTACATGTTAATCTTTGTCTCATCTGTCCACAATACTTTTTTCCACAACTGTTGGGGTTCTTTTAGAAGCTTTTTAGCTTTTTTGACACATCTAAACCTGCATCCAGGGCTGTTGTCAGGGGGGTTTAATTCACCATATGGAGTATTGACGATATTGGTCTTTTTTTTGGTCTACCGGGTCTATTGGCCGATTCAATTACCGAATCAGAATCCCATTGAACATACATTTTACGTGCTTAAGGGGAGACTGAAGGCACGAAGTCCCCCCAAAAAAAGCAGGAACTGAAGATGGCTGCAGTAAAGGCCTGGCAGAGCATCACCAGGGAAGATACCCAGCATCTGGTGATGTCACTGCATCAAAGACTTCCAGCAGTCATTGCATGCAAAGGATATGCAACCAAATGTAACATTTATTACTTTATTCTACATTATGTTGAAATGTCCAATGTTTATTGGTGCCTGAAAATGGAGGGTTATACAAAAGGTTTTATGATTTCTAAATGATTCATCTGATTTGTATGAATGTACCATCAAATTAAAGCTGACAGTCTGCATTTCAACCTCAATATCATTGTACTCAAAATGCTAGAGTACAGAACCAAAATACGCAAACAATTGTTACTGTCCAATGAATTATGCAGCTCACTGTATATTACCCCCAGTGTTGGGGGTAAATGGTTTATTTGATCCCTAGTATTGAAGGAAACTGTAACGGTTTGAGACAATGGAGGAGACAATTGTAGTAGCGAAGAATGTTTATTCCTTCCATTGAACAAGGTGAGTCTTCTCTTGAAAAAACAGGCTTCCAAACAACGGTTACCATGTATATTATCCGACAAAGAAATGTGGACCTGGCACAACTTAATGCCCTAACAAGGGAGTGCTGAAATTAGGGAACTCATGGCACCTGTCGTGGCTAACTACCATAGAGTAATCTAGAGGTACCCAAAACACAAAATCCCAAAATACAATAATAGACATGTGCCAGTATCAACCCTTACATAGAAAACGAAGGAACAACACAACATCAATATTCAGGTGACGTGATCTCCATCTGTGGTGTGGCAAGGGGGCAGATGCCACAGAACCCCCCTCCTGAGAAGCGGCTCCAACCGCCAAAGACGAGGCACAGGAATGAGGACGCCCCCTGGAAAGAGGGCCAGGGCAATCGGAGCGACGACGGTGAAAGTCCTGACACAGCGTTGGGTCCAAGATGTCCCGAGCGGGGACCCAGCTGCGCTCCTCATTTATATGCTCACTAATCTTGGGGGAACTGAATAATTTAATCTAAGCTGATTTTGTTTTACTATGCAAACAGAGAAACTTGCATTGTGCATGTGTACGGAAAACATAAGCAGCCCAGAACAAACAATCATCGAAAAGAAGATATTATGTTGCAAAAAGAAGCGAAAACTGCAGCGGTGTTCTTCTCAGCAGTGGAACAAACCCTTCTGATTTAAATTAATGAAGACTTTTAAAGTTATCATCACCAAAAACGGCAAAAAATCAGACAGTTGGCAGCATGTCGATTCAATTGGTGCGCCAACAGGCGGCTCGCCTTGTCCCTGTGTTTGTAGTAGCTGGCCCGTGAGTGCAAGAGTATCTGTTCTGCGCCATTAGTGGATAAAAGGTCAAACTCAGACCGCAATTTCAAGCATCTTTTATACAGCTCCGGAGATTACATCCCTGCATATTGGTGGTCTGAAACTGTCACGATTAGTGTAGAGATGTGAAAGAGTGGAGACCCGATTGCAGGGAGATGTGCAGTGCTAGAAGTGGGAAAAAAAAGGTGCCGGTACTCTCTTGCATTGGCAAATCATTATGACATTTGAGATTTCTACAGTAAAAAAACAAAACTTGGAGATATTGCTGGTCAATTTATTGTTATTTATGACAACATAAATGTATTTATTTAAACAAGTTGCGTGTGTGTATGTGCATGCGTGTATGCGAAAACGTAACTCTGGCTCTGGGTCACACATTCTTTTAGTACCTTTCTGTACTTACAAACTAGACACACTTATAGTTTCTAGGTTTTCAGCAGTGAAGAGTCTGTTACGATCAGGCAGCAGCCAAACTAGCATCCGTGGAGAAGCAAACTTCTGATAGTGTGGGCCAACTGCTTGCCTTTACGTGATTCGAAAAGAGATCTGAAGTAAGTCACATAGTGCCCTCTGGGTAGTGTAGTTTATGTAACGCTAGGGTCATCATTACCAATCTCTCTGACACTGACACTTTCTCTGTCAGTGGTTGAGTACTGGCTACATGCAAGAAGTAGTGGTACGCAAGAAAAAGTGCAGGTACGCTTAAGAAGAAAATGTAGAAGTGCGGGTACTGCGTACTGGTGAGTTCCACCCCACTTCGAGCACTGAAGACGTGTTCTTCAATTTAATATATACACAACTTAAATACACACACAACATAGCGCAGAAGGAACTAACAACATCAAAGCCCTTGGAGTTGCACAATGAAAATATATACAAAGCTACTATGCTCTGACGCGGCAAAGACGAGGTGGCTAAGTAGAAACAGTGTATGACTGACTCAACAAGACTCTGTTAGTAACCATCATACCATGACCATAATAACAATCCTTTCTTAACCATTACCAGGGACTCAGCCTCACTGACAAGGGTTCTTACTCATAATGATGCACATCGCCTTCTCAGACACCAATGACAATATAGCCGTAATTGTTTAACCTAACAGGTGTAGAGCTATTCAACTAATTCATCACACACGTGCGTAATGATCTACCTAGATAACCTGGCTATATAACATGGTTTCCGGAAGGTGGTGCACCAAACCATAACAACCCAAACATGGGAATAACAGAAAACACAATACCACATGTAAATAAACCACAAATCAGTCCAGTGTCATGCCAAGACTCCCGACCAGTCCCTGGGTGTCATGACAGTAACCCCTATCAAAGGCGTGGCCCCAGTCGCAAGACGACCGAAGTCCCGGAGGGCGCCCAATGCACCACCAGTAGGCACAAAGATGGGCAGGGCAGGAGGGCAGGAGGGCAGGAGGGCAGGAGGGCAGGAGGGCAGGAGGGCAGGAGGGCGGGAGGGCGGGAGGGCAGGAGGGCAGGCCCACCTTCAACAATCATGGTAAGTATGCTGGCTGTGGTCTGTTTGCTTCTCAAAGGATGCGGCATCATTTCAGAAAGATAAAAAGGTCCATTAATAAACTAGATTTTTGGTCAAAATCACTCTTCACACAAAAGCTACTTTTATTGTACATACACATGTTTTATATGTACAGAAGGCTTAGAATCTCATGAATTTAGCTAACATATCCGATTTACAATAGCTACAAAAAGAATAAAAAAGTAATGTAATAATATGATGTGAGTGCATTGTAAAGAAACCCGTTCATTCAGCTAATACATCCATGACTCAGCTAATACATCCATGTCTGACAAAAAATATGCAATTAAAGTCAGCTATCTTTCTGTGATTCGTCATCAAGCAATGAAATGGAGCATTGCGTTTGTTAGTATAATCCCTTTCTTATGTGAAAACGTTCAAACTCAGTCTAACTTTAACGCGAACTTTATTGTTTACACACTATCACTACAAATATCAGAAAATATTTCTGGAACTTTGACCTTCAAAACAGTGTTCCAACTGCTGAATTCTATCTGATTTTGAATCACCAGGCTATCTAGATGTTTGCAGATAGCCTGCAAACATCTAGAAAGCCATCTTATTCATATACCTATGTTTGGTTGATTCTTGAGACAAAAACTACATAAACTAAATGCATGAATACCCGGCGCACACTCCAGACTTTTATGCAGTGTCTTTTTGGCAGGCGGTGTTCCAGACACAAAATATATTTATTGTTTTTCAACTTTTTTACCACAAGATGTATTTGGAAGGGAAAGATCCCATTTTAGATCATTGAGTAAAATAAGTTACTGTGCCTTGTGAAAGTATTCGGCCCCCTTGAAAATTTCAACCTTTTGCCACATTTCAGTCTTCAAACATAAAGATATAAAACTGTATTTTTTTGTGAAGAAGCAACAACAAGTAGGACACAATCATGAAGTGGAACGAAATGTATTGGATATTTCAAACTTTTTCAACAAATAAAAAACTGACAAATTGGGCAAGCAAAATTATTCAGCCCCTTTACTTTCAGTGCAGCAAACTCTCTCCAGAAGTTTTATTGAGGATCTCTGAATGATCCAATGTTGACCTAAATGAATAATGATGATAAATATAATCCACCTGTGTGTAATCAAGTCTCAGTATAAATGCACCTGCTCTGTGAGGTCCATTGAAAGCACAGAGAGCATCATGAAGAACAAGGAACACACCAAGCAGGTCCTAGATACTCTTGTGGAGAAGTTCAACGCCGGATTTGGATACAGAAAAAATTCCCAAGCTTTAAACATCCCAAGGAGCACTGTGCAAGCAATAATATTGAAATGGAAGGAGTATCAGAACACTGCAAATCTACCAAGACCCGGCCGTCCCTCTAATCTTTCAGCTCATACAAGGAGAAGACTGATCAGAGATGCAGCCAAGAGGCCCATGATCACTCTGGATGAACTGCAGAGATCTACAGCTGAGGTGGACGAGTCTGTCCATAGGACAACAATCAGTCGTATACTGCACAAATCTGTCCTTTATGAAAGAGTAGCAAGAAGAAAGCCATTTTTGAAAGATATCCATAAAAAGTGTCATTTAAATTTTGCCACAAGCCACCTGGGAGACACACCAAACATGTGGAAGAAGGTGCTCTGGTCAGATGAAACCAAAATCGAACTTTTTGGCAACAATGCAAAACGTTAAGTTTGGCGTAAAAGCAACACAGCTCATCACCCTGAACACACCATCTCTACTGTCAAACATGGTGGTGGCAGCATCATTGTTTGGGCCTGCTTTTCTTCAGCAGGGACAGGGAATATGGCTAAAATTGATAGGAAGATGGATGGAGCCAAATAGAGGACCATTCTGGAAGAAAACCTGATGGATTATGCAAAAGACCTGAGACTGGGACGGAGATTTGTCTTCCAACAAGACAATGATCCAAAACATAAAGCAAAACATAAAGCAAAATCTACAATGGAATGGTTCACAAATAAACATATCCAGGTGTTAGAATGGCCAGTCCAAGTCCAGACCGGAATCCAATCGAGAATCTGTGGAAAGAACTAAAAACTGCTGTTCACAAACGCTCTCCATCCAACCTCACTGAACTCGAGCTGTTTTGAAAGGAGAAATGGGCAAAAATGTCAGTCTCTCGATGTGCAAAACTTTTAGAGACATACCCCAACCGACTTACAGCTGTAATCGCAGCAAAAGGTGGCACTACAAAGTATTAACTTAAGGGGGCTGAATAATTTTGCACGCCCAGAAATATCCAATAAATTTTGTTCCCCTTCATGATTGTGTCCCACTTGTTGATTCTTCACAAAATATTACAGTTTCATATCTTTATGTTTGAAGCCTGAAATGTGGCAAAAGGTCGACAAGTTCAAGGGGGCCGAATACCTTCGCAAGGCACTGTATATCTTATTCTAATACAGTTAGTTACCTGCTGTAATGTTTATGCCGCATGGCCATTGTATAATTCTAGATTTCTCTGTGATTAAAAATCCACAACCATTTGGCCTTTGTATACTCTGCTCATTGTTCATTTTCATTGGCTTGGAAACATTTGACCAATGAACATTGGAATGCTGCTCACTTTAGATTCATTATTATTATTTATTTATTATTGTATTATTTTTGTAAGTGCACAAAGTAGAGAAACCAGCATGTGATTATATGAAACTTAAGTTCTAATTTGACACTAGGTTATCGTTGGTTGCTAACTGGGCCATTTGTATGAACAGGTGTGTTGTGTAAAAATAAAATATTTTTTGTAACCATATCATGCTTTTATAGTTATTTATATGAAAATGATTAATTGGACACTTGGGTAGATATGGGCACATTTGGGCCCAATCATGAAGGACACTTGGGTTCCTCTTACAAAATAATCAATAGCTCCTTGGCTGTTGACTCTATCATTCTACAATTTTTTACATATGTTGTCCTCCCTTGGGGCACATGATTAGAAGTGTTTCCAGCACCCAATCTCAATATATGGCTTTTTATTTGCATTTGATAGATGTGTATTTTCTGAAAGAATGTATGTATTTTCTTTGTTTCATCTTCTGCCAGATTCACTGTGCACACTTATTCTAAATAATTGTTACATATCCACAACTGTCAAAGTCTTTCCTTTAAAAAAAAATGTATCTCCTTACTTCAGGTCCAATATAACAAGAGATTACATTTGGGTATGTTTTCTACACAATGCATTCAAGCATGGTCAAGACGATCTGCAGAGGTTCAAACCAAGCGTCAGAATGGGGAAGAAAGGTGATTTAAGTGATTTTGATCGTGGCATCGTTGTTGGTGCCAGGCAGGCTGGTTTGAGCTATTCAGTCAGGTTAAATCTGGACTCTGGCTGGGCCACTCAAGGACATTCACAGAGTTGCCCTGTAGCCACTCCTTTGTTATCTTGGCTGAGTGCTTAGGGTTGTTGTCCTGTTGGAAGATGAACCTTTACCCCAGTCTAGGTCCAGAGTGCTCTGGTGCAAGTTTTCAGCAAGGATGTCTCTGTAGATTGCTGCATTCATCTTTCCCTAAATCCTTGATAGTTTCCCAGTTCCTGCCGCTGAAAAACATGCCCACAGCATGATGCTGCCTGCACTATGCTTCACTGTAGGGATGGTACAGACGTCTCTCATCTAATCTTGTCGGTAAATAGGGATATGCACCGCGGTTCACCACAGGGAGCATATCCCCGTGGTGCACCGCAGTTCACCACAGGGAGTTTCATTTAAAAAGTACAGTTTTGGCCACCAGGTAGCATCAGTGTGAGCAGTTGTAAATCCAAAAGCTGTGTTTGGCTCACAGCTGTTTATAGTTTGACCTGCTTAACATAGCGTATATCTGTATCATTAAAGAGTTTTAGATATTATTGTATTGAAAGAGACGTTTTGAAGAGAAGCTCACCAAAAATCAATTTTAAAGATTTTACCTGTGTTCTAAGTGTACTCTGTGGTCCACAAACTAATACTGCAGTTTTCTGTAGAAATCTGTACAGGGTGCATAGCCTAATGGAGTAGGCACTCATCTTAGAAGCAAGAGACTGTGGGTTCAAAATACGAGATAGGATGTCTTTTTTTATGTTTTACAGTATTATTTGTACAGTTTACACTGAAAAAAGGTGTTTGCAAATCTCTAATTAGTTTTTTTCACTTTATGTCTGTACTTCCTTGGTGAATGCAAGTTCTTGTTTTCACAGTTTTTGGTACTTCGGACTGCATTGGTCATCGTCAGGGATGGAAACTTATCAGACACAGCAGATATGATGAACACTCTGAGAATAAGTGCTAAAGGCAGCCTTGTGTCTGACCTCTAAACACACCTCCCACACATCCCCCACCTCCCCGACCTCCCCCACACCTCCTCCTCATCAAACCTGTCAAATCATCAGTGAGGCCTCATATAGATTGGAGCCTGTTAAATCCTCAGGCCACCCGGGATTCCCAAATGGAAAGTGATATAGCAACTTCTGTTTGTACAAACTTCTTGCCTTATTTGTTAAAAGAGATGTTAGCTGCACACATGTTTTTCTAAAAAAATATCACCACTCGTTTTTCGGAAGAGCAGAGATTTTAACCTGCGATCTCTTGCTTCACAGGTAAATCATTAAACCATTAACACCGGGCTGTGTTAAAATTCAGTAGTGTTTTAATATTAACCTTTGAGTCAGCTTACCGAAACAATAATAATAATAAGCTTTGATCTGACCAAAATAAAAAATATAGGGCTTGAAGTGAACTCATTTACACTTTTTGTAAGTATAAGCTAAAAAAAATATACTATAACTTCTGAAGCATTAAAATATCTGAAATACCTTTAAATTGTTTAGTTTCTTTTAAAAACGTAATGTCTGTTAAAAAAAACATACTGTAATTGACTTATCTATTTTTCGATGCAAAGGGTACTCTACTGGACAATAATCGTTAACGTACCCTAAATATGAAAAAGTCTGACACATTATATAGGTGAACTTTGATTATTCCTTAATATCAACTGCAGAAAACATCAGCATTAGTTTGTATATCACAAAGTACACACACGTTTGTTTATTTAATTAGAAAGTAAGATTTTTGGATCAAAACTTGAAGTATATTTCAATACAATAATATCTAAAAACAAATGTGTTGTCTGTTTGAATAAAGTAATAAGCTCTCTAAACGTTGTGATCAGATCATGTAACTGGCTGCGTAAACAGAGTATAGCGGTGTAGTGCCACTATCTGTCTGTAATAGTCCTTACATGTTCACTTAATGTATCGTGTTTAGACATGGTAGGATTGCCTCAAAATTAGATGAGATATATCTGTATTGGCTGGGTGATGAACGGTGCCTGGTTTCCTAAAGTTATGATGCTTGCATCAGGTTCTTGGTCACCTCCCTGACTAAGGTCGTTCTCCCCTGATTGCTCAGTTTGGCCGGGCGGCCAGCTCCAGGAAGAGCCCTGGTGGTTCCAAACTTCTTCCATTTACAGATAATGGAGGCCAATGCGCTGTTAACTGTGGGATCTTATATAGACAGTTTTGTGCCTTTCCAAATCATGTCCAATAAACTGAATTTACCACAGGTGGACTCCAATCAGGTTGTAAAAACATCTGAAGAGTGATCAGTGGGAACAAGATACACCTGTGCTCAATTTTCAGTGTCATGGTAAAGGCTGTGAATACTTATACATATGCTTATATCATTTTTTATTTTTTTATAAATTTGGTAAGATTTCAAACACACTTCTTTCATATTGTCAATATAGGGTATTGTTTCCAGAATTTTAAAGGACATAATGAATTTAATCAATTTCGGTGTCTCTCTCGGTTTCATGTGTACTCAGGTTTAAATACACTTGGATTCAAAATTAGTGGCCCCCCTGACTGGCAATGCACAAAAAATACTGTAAGAAATACAATATCTGGTAATGGCTACAAGACGATCCACAAATGTTTGAATATACCCCTGAGCATTGTCAGGGCAATTATTCAAAATTTCAAAAGAACAGTTGAAAAACTCACGAGTACAGGACACAAATGCAAGATGGTGAGAGAAGCAATAAATTCCCCAACAATCACTGTAAAAGGCGTTGGTAGCATCTTGGGGTCACCAGCTTTCAGAAAGCACTATCAGACACCACCTTCACAACCACAACCTCTTTGGAATGGTTAGCATAAGAAAGCCCTTTCTTACTCCAAGACAAAGACGCAAGCGAGTTTGCCAAATGTAATTTAAATTATGACTGGAAGAAGGTGCTCTGGTCAGATGAGACTAAAATGTAACGTTTTGGTCAGATACAGTATTGGTATGTTTGACGTCGAGACACAGATATGCATCGTCGAGACAAGGAGACACACCTCGGTGAAATATGGTGGTGGGTCGGATGTTTTGGGGCTGTTTTAACTCCAGAGGTACCGGGGCACTCTTGATGGCATAATGAATTCCACCAAGTATCAGGCAATTTTCGGTTAAAATCTGTTAGCCTCTGCCAGAAGGCTGGGACTTGGCTTTGGTGGAATTTCCAACAAGACAATGACCCAAAACATACCCCAAGATCCACACAGAAATGGTTCTGTGAAAACAAAATCAATGTTCTGCCATCCTGCCATCTCAGGCTTGAGGAGGAATCGATAGGATTCCTCCTCGATCCAATCGAAAACATGTGGGCTGAGTTGATGAGGGCAGTTCATAAACGCAAACCCAAAAATGTGAAGGATCTTGAAAGAAGGAATGGTCCAAAATTCCTCCAAATGTGTTCCTTAACCTTGTCAGTCATCACAGGATGAGACTACATGCTGTTGATTCGGGGTGCCAGTTTGAGAGCACTATAGTTGGCGAATGTGTAGCCTCACATCCAATGATGTCTACCCTGTTAAACGAGCAGTGTGATCTAGATCGAGACGGCCTGGCAAGATGAGCTTGGAAGCAGCATGTGATCGATCTTTCACCATCCGACACCCAGCGAGGCTTAAAGGGGAATTGGACATGACAAATTAGAAGGGGAGACAAGTGGGCAAGAAACAAGAAACAAGGAAATAAAAATAAAAATTTAGTAAGTAATTTATTAAAACAATAAAGGGAATTAATGACAGCAGCACTGAAGGCCATCATATCATTTTATGGTCACTCACGCCATACTTATCTGAAGCTGGGAATCACTCAAAAATGCAATGCAAACTCATGCAGCAACTACTGGGTTTAAGGGAGGAAAGGTTCCCAATGCCTTGTCCCGTCTGGTTGTAGTGACTCTGTGAAGCGAGTTGGGTGCCTGCAAGCTAATTGTAGTCATTAGTACTGAGAGCATTCCCCTGGCTGACTGAACACTGGTACAAAAAGGTACAAAAAACATCTCTTCTTTCAGAGAAACATCCCAAACTTCGACTCTCCTAATTGGAAGCAGAAAAAACATCAAAGTATTATAATACCCTACACTGAGCAGAGAGTACTCAAAGGTATTTTCTGCTAATACTATTCCTATATGATTTCTATTATGTGTCCCAATTTACTTTAGAAATCCTGGTATTCCCCAAAAAAATTGTTCAAAGAGAAAAGTTTGCATTGATGAACAATATACATTTTTGTTTAATCACCATTTTCTTCCCTTCCTAATTCCCACTAGCCTTGACTACAACTCTGCCACACCTTGGACATATCTGTGGGAACCACGTTGCCCAGCCGCCAATTCTTTTTTCACACTGCACATCTAACACAGAAGCTTTTAGTCAGATCATGCATGGGATGATTACATTCACCAACTATACTTCTGCAATAGAATTTACAGGTGCCGGATCTGAACACAAGGAGTTGCTGGAGAGTGACGTGGCAGGATAGATGATCTGATCTAACCCAAATCACGGGAAGCACTGTGCCAATTTGTGCAGCCTAATGCAGGAGGTCCTTCAGTTAACCCATAGTCAAGCTTGAAACACTGACTATCATGATGCAGACTGTCTTGCAATGCAGAAACTTAGCCCACTACGCCACGCGGACCCCACAAGCTCGTCTTTTGCACTGTTACTTTTCAAAACCACTAATCTTCTTGACAATTGGACAGCCAGGATTGGGAATTGAACTTTAGCACTGCTGCTGGTTTTACATTTAGTACATCTTCTGATTTGTCTTGCAAGCAAATTCAGACAATAATCGATGCCAGACCATTCCAAAACATTTGACATATAAAGGGAATTATTATATGTAACTATGATGAATTTCTTTTTCTTTTTCATTTGACTAGACTATGATTGATGCTAGGCAAGTTTCCTAATTGACATTTAACATTATCCAAATGCACCGAATTTCAAAATGACGATGGCAAAATTCTAAATGTAAACAACGGTTTAACGTAGCTATATTTCAGCCGCCACACGGGGATCACTACTTAACATATGACAGGCTGACAGCAACGTCTGTACAAACACCTGTTGTTGCAAAACAATTGCTAGATTAGAAGCAATAAGGCAGATATGCTTTTTACAGAGGTGATAAAAGTGATGAATTTACTTGGGTAGGCTGATTAGACAGTAGACACGCAGTGATTTTTAAAAAACGTAAACAAACCTAACATTGCATCATAACATTAGTGGTGACAAACTGTTTTTTTTGCGCTTGCTTAGAACTTGTTTCAACTAATCACAATGCTTAATTTTACCAACTCGTTGTAGAATGATACTTTTATAAAATTATTTCTAGAATATTCCTATAATTAGGAACTTTATAATGTTGAAGGGAGTATGTGAGTAAATAAGTGAGTTTCTTTTCACTACCCCCAGTGGGACCACTCTGGGAAATGTCTGGTTAGCATGCCGAGTTGACACGGCATGACAGACAGGCGGTACACCCACTGTGATGTGGCACCCCCAAACGTTTCTCAAGGTTATGTCATCAACCCCGGGTCAGCTGTATAATTGGGTGGGGGTCATTGGGGTGATATGGAGCGTGACAATGTGGCTATAGAGTTACAGTGCAGTACGAGGAACAGAGTGTCGCCAGTGCGGCATTACAGCCAGCCCAGAAGGCCCAACTGCATGGTTCAAGGTTCAGTACAAAGAGTGGCTCCAGTCTGTTTATTGTCACGGCTGGAATGGGTGTCACTGCCTCCCAATCACAGAAATGATGGTGCATCAGCTTCAGACATCAGAGAAAAAGGTCTGAGGTAGTATAACGAGAAGAGCAGGGCAATATGAAAAGTAATCCACATCATTAACATATTGTGACTAAATTATTGATGAGGCTAAATAATGTGCACCACAATTGAAAGTCATGAGTATCAAATGAAGTAACACAATATGGTGCTCTTAATTTTTCAACAAATATTTGGTTCATTGGCAAAGAAAAAAAATCGTATTAATCTATATTAATTGTTGACAATCTTTGATGTGTGAGTGTTTTGACAAGCTATATTTGTATGTGCTCCTATGATCAGTACTTCTTAACAGTAGAATTGCCAGTCCTTTCTGACCTCCAGTATCTGCCATAGCTAATGCCGTTTAGCATCATTAGCAAACTAATCGTCTCCATTAGCATGTGTCATTCTCCTGTGTCATTCGCAGCATTCAGTCAGCCATCACAGTACCAAGCAATCACAGCATCAAACATGTTCTGTGTTATCAGCCTAAATAAAATGGTCTAAAATTGATTAATTTTTTCTGAAAGTATTATGTAAGATTACAAAATAAGAACAGACAGCATATTTGTTAGTTTATTAGGCTCTAAAAATCTATAAAAATGATAATCCAAAACAATTATTACAATTATTCACAGATATACTTGTTACATTTTCACTGTTGTGAAGTAGAGCTATGTTGGTTTGTTCTTTGACGGACAGGTAGGCAGCTCCTGCCTCTCTGTTCATGGTTCGCAGAAAGCTTGTTTTCAGTGCCATCAACTTGTCTGCCAGGACATAATATATAAAGAATTTGTACGTGGTCTAATCCCTGCCTTGGCCCAGCACTGTGAGTTTCATGGGCTAAGATATTATTATGTAACTTGGAATATGACAAAAATGACAATTCACCAAAGTCAATTATTCAGTAGGGGTGGGCGATATGGATAAAAATAGCTCGAAATTATTTAGCATTTTGATGATTTAGATATTTTACAATATTCCTCAGATTACTTAAAACAGTATTAAACAGACAACACATTAATGCAGGCTTTTTGGTTTTGTCATTTTCCGTCATCAAAAACGTTACTGAAAACAAGTCATTTTAATGTACCTGAGACAAAGGGAAGCTGATTTCGCTGTTATCAATCACATGGGTGAGTTTTTTCAGCTACTTTTTAGATTAGGGCTGACCTTGTTTAATCGACTAGTCGATTGTTTGTTTGATATGCTCTAAGATTTCTGTAGTTGAACAGCCATATGCTGTGTGAGATCTGAATCACGCCTTTATCTTTTAACTACACCATTGTTTAAATAAATAAAAGTGTAATATTATGTAATATTATGATATTATGTAAAACAAATAGTGCAACACTAATACAAATATTTTTAACAAAGGTGTTCTACAGATTTATATTGTCACAACATATCCTCAAAAATTCCCTTTCATTTATCTGCGTTGCTTTTTGTTTCTTCTGTTTTGTTTGCATACTGCTCATGTGAACGCATTCGTAGCAGTTGTTAGATTCATTGTAACCTGTCCTGAACTTTTAATCTACTGTTGGTGTTATTAAAACTTTAGAAAAAATGCCTAATATACAGTCATATGAAAAAGTATCCATGGTATTCATCTATAAATAATTGGGTGTTTGGATCAGCAATTTCATTTTCATCTATCAAATAACTGAAGAACACAGTAATATTTCGGTAGTTAAATGAGGATCATTGGATTAACAGAAAATGTGCAATATACATCAAAACTAAATTAGACAGGTGTATACATTTGGGCATCATTGTCATTTTGTTGATTTGAATACCTGTAACTAGCTAGCACTGATAAATTGGAACACACAATTGGTTTGGTGGGCTCATTAAGCATTGAACATAGACAGGTGCATCCAATCATGAGAAAATATATTTAAGGTGGCCAATTGCAAGTTGTTGTTTTCTTTGACTCTCCTCTGAAGAGTGGCAACATGGGGGCCTCAAAACAACTCTCAAATGACGTGAAAACAAAGATTGTTAAACATTATGGTTTAGGGTCTACTGTGAGGTACATAGTGAGGAAATGGAAGACCAGAGGCATAGTTCTTGCACAGTTCGGGAGAGTGATGAGGAAGAAGCCTTTTATGCACACACACCACAAACATAGTCGCTTGAGGTATGCAAACACACATTTGGACAAGCCAGTTTCATTTTGGAAGAAGGTGCTGTGGACTGATGAAACAAAGATGGAGTTATTTGGTCATAACAAGGGGCATTATGCTTGGCGGCAAAATAACACAGCGTTCCTAAACAAACACTTGCTAACCACAGTAAAATTTGGTGGAGGTGCCATCATGCTGTGGGGCTGTGTGGCCAGTACCGGTACTGGGAGTCTTGTTAAATTTTAGGGTTGCATGGATTCCACTCAATATCAGCAGATACTTGAGAATCAGTGTTGGGTAAAGTTACTTTTTTGATGACTTTTCAGTTACTTGTTGAGTTCACAAGTTTTGGGAAGTCCCTAATTAAGACAAAATGATCAGGTAAATGGAGTTCATATATTACTGGTGACCATGATTGATTTTTTTTACTTTTTTATATTTGTTTCATAGGTCATTGGTAAGATATGAACTCCATTTACCTGATCATTTGCACTGCTCATCCAACATGGAAGCCATTAGTCGGATCATTCACGGGAAGATTACGCTCACCAACTATACTTCCACAATTTAATTTACACGTTCCTGATCTGGACACAAGGAGACGCTTGAGAGCAACGTGGCAGGATAGGTAATCAGACTCATCTTACCTAGTCAGGCTTGAACCACTGACAATCATGAAGTAGACTGTCCTGCACTGTAGAGACATAGCCTACTACACCACGCGGACCCCCATATCTGCTCTACCATTGAAGTAATCTAGAAGCTTTATTAGTAACTGACCATACACAAAGTTGTTTATTGACAATATTGCCACCTCAAGAAAGGAAGACTTGCAGATTAAATTGTGGTGGAGACTCATGGTGCTTTGCCTAGCTAGCTAAAGAACAAAATATTGAAGACAGGCCTCAGGAGGCAGAACATCTGGACTGCTCTTGGCACGAGTCCCAAGATCACTTGTTCTGCCACATCATAAATGTTTTTTACTACAGTTGGCTGGTGAATTATACCACCAACAAAGCTCTCAGAAAAACTGACAGGCCAAATACTGATGGACGCTTTCAAGTTCAATGCTCTTTTGCTCACCTGGATTGGATGGAAAATTTCACAAATCTGTGCTGAAGTGGATCTGGCCAGACGGCTCACTGCTGGACAGGCTCAGGTCAAAGGTCAACATTTCTATGCGAACTAAAGAGAACACAACACCATGGGCAATTAACCACGCAACCGCCTGTGAGGTGCCACTTGGATGTGGTGAGGGGTGATGGGGGGGGGTTGGGTTAGCGTCCGCTCTTGGGACGAAGGGAAAACACACTCGATTTCGAGCAGTGAGTCTGGAGCCAGGTAAGAGGCAGCAACAACAGTCTGTCTAATGCACCTCAGCTGTCTTAACACCAGCAGCCTCTGCCGTGGGGCATGGATCACTGGAGTGGTCATAAAAACACAGCCAGTGCAAACACAGGAAAGCCTGGGGAGACTGGAAGAGAGCTACTGACCTCTGGCTCCTGTTGTTAAAAGTTTACTTTACTATTATGATCTGACAAAATAAAGCTGGGCAAAATGCTCATTCCATACCTTCACCACCAACATTACTGAAATCGACCAGGGCTGCCACAATTTGATCTGACTCATTTCATTGAAGAATGTACACATTGGGATAAGCCAATAGTGCCAGTCGTGGATCATTATAATGTTGTACATTTCCTTAAGCAGGATAGTGTCATACTGCTAAGCATAACTTTAGGTAGGTAAGAAAGAAGATTTCCTGTGATAGCATCCCAAACTCTTTTGAAATTAGACAGCACTTCAATAGTTGCACAGTAAGAATGTAACGGGTGGTTTACGAGTTTCAACTTCCTTGAACTAATTTCCCTCGTCACTGAGCCAAAACTGTCCTACAGGATTAAACCACACACTGTACAGCTCAGCCACATGAGCCTTACATTGCAGATCGGGAACAAAGCAAGTGCACTGGCCCATTGGTAATGTATTCAGGGTCATATCTTTCCCATCATTATATTGTTACACATTTCTGATGTGAGGGAACAGAGAAAGTCACCTTCCCAGGCCTTGTCTAAGAGGTAGGTTTGGGAGCAAAAACATACATTCCTTCCCCCGACACAGGGCGCTGTGGGTGCCTGTCTCTGTTTTTAAGTCTGCTGTTGTCAGTACAGCATGGAGGAACAGTGTCCGGGGAGGCCTGGGGGTTTCAGGAACAATGCACACAGTGCTGCAATCTTCATGTGTACGTTTCTGGCACTAAACACAAATCCCCTCAGGGATCCGGTGACATTGTAAAATGGAGCAAGGCGCTGTGCTGACACATTTAAAATAACAAAATAACCTTTTACAGAGGTGTTTTTTTTGTGTCATAGTCTAGTAAAATGAACACTTCCTGTTTTTCAATGGATGGCTTTGTAGCAGGGATGACATGATAATAGACGAGATGCATTTTTGAGCTGTCCGTTTGTCTTTGAGTTTCATGAAAAAGGCTTATCTGCTGAGGAACCTTATAGCAAGACTGCCATTGTGATGCCCTGCTATGATAAAAACAGCACATCCTGGGCACTCCTTAATCAAGCAATTAAATATAAAGAATCTTAAATGTATACTTACGAATGGTATTAACAACGTCGTACGCATAGAAAAATCCTACGACTGTTTCATGCACACTGATAGGAAATCAATGTTTTCACACTCAGTGCTCATGCACGCCAATGGCTATTTGCATTTTAACACACCCCTGATTATCCATATATGGTCCAAATCATCCATTTAAGTCTGCGGGAAAAATCAATTGTTGGACATGAAAACAATCATGAAATCTAAGAAAACTACCATTCTGAGATTGACAGTGGTATAGGTGCCATTGTGTACCATGTTGAGTAAGGGTGCAACGGTACGCCAAACCCATGTTACATATCATATGGCAGTTTGAGGGTCACGGTACGGTTCATTTTCAGTACAGCACAAAAAACTATTGTATGCAGTTATTAAAGATCAGTTTTAAGTTTGATTGGCAACAGATGGGTGCTTGTCCATGGCTATAAACACTCCTATCGCTTTCAATCAGATTCTGTTCATAAGGGCTGCTTGAATGCGGAGGATGTTATTTTTATTTATTATATGTTTGCTTGTTGCTCTGGTGATACGGTAAAATCTGTTATATTTTTTATTACATTCTATTGTATTTTTACTATCTAATTCCGAGATATTCATTTTATGTATTTGTGATTCCACTTTTAATCTCATACCCCAATATGACCCTACACCAATGGTTCAGAAACCTCGGTTACTGTACCATGGGGGTCCTAACCCAGTGGTTGGGAACCACTGACCTAGGCAGAAGCGGTGCGTGTCCGCTACTATTTCCACCCGCCTGCAACCAAATGACAATTTGGAGAAAGTAACATTGCGGAGTCAGCACCCTTACCACAATATAGAAAATAGTTTGGTAACATTGCATCTGTATAGATACAGTATGTCATGAAATCTTATTTGCTTTAATAATACTAACAGGCAAGACATGGATGAGTAACAATAGTCTAGTTTTGTCTGTAGGTGAAGTTGGAATATCTTCACCACCACTCACCATTGCAGGATTTGCTGTTCCTACTCGAGTTTGGTTCACAAAGTTTGATTACAACGTTGTTTACGACATGCACAAAGGCTCAGAATGGCCAAACATGCTTCCTCCATGTATGAGTCACCAAGCCATATGATTCCTATCACACTGCTTATTCAACACTAAATATTTAAGTCACTACATACATTAATTATATATTTGCAATCTACAAGACTGTAGTTGAATTCACGGGCGCCTGACCTGCAAAAGGAGCCACACGATATATAGGCAATAATGTGACAAGGTCATTGTGTCCGACTACTTAACCTTGTCAGTAAACCTTGTTCCTTAGCCCACACAGCCACCCTCCCAACACCAAAGTAAAATGTTAAGATACTGTTTGCCATTGATCCTCGCCATGTAATTATCTTGTTGGCGGAAGTTCAGAGGCAACATCTCTAAAGGCGAGTGCACTCGCTTGATGTCCAGTTTACCTCTGATTGCCAATTCACCTCATGCAGTGTTTAGTGGACCACCCAATGTTAGCAACTAGCATTCTGCAGAGTAAAAAAACTACATGGTATAAGTAATTTTCTGGGTTTGGCTGAGTTCACAAGTTTTGGAAAATCCCTAATTAAGACCAAAATCACCAGGTAAAAAGAGTCCACAGTTAACCAGTAACAAATTAAATTAAAACAAAGAGTACTTTTTTATTATGGTCACTGGTTAGTCATGAACTCTCCTTACCTGGTCATTTAGGTTTTAATTAGGAACTTCCCAAAACAGTTGAACACAGCCAAGTAATTTTATTTTGTACTTTTTACAACTCTGGCATTTCGTACGAGAAAATATAAATCAGAAAGCTGCCAATTGCCGTTGCATCCAAGAACAGGTCGTGCGCATGTACTGTATGACAAGGTAGGGCCTGTCAGAAAACCATGCAGTCTGTAGCCTGCCATGTGACCAGGGGGTCATTGACTTCCTGGATGCTAATGACAGATACAGATAAAGAGCTATATACAGAAAGCCAGACACAGAGAGAGGGCTATAGACAGGTATTCCATTAACAGAGGTTGCACTACTGTAGCTTTCAAAAGTCTGCCTCTTCAAAGTGCAGACCTAGCACTGTCACAAACCTGTCAACCACAGGTCTGTATGTGGCTCAAAAATGCTGAACGCAGTACAACTGCATGCTTTTGACTGGTGCCTATTTGGAGGATTTATTATTTATTATTTTTTCTTCACTAAATAAAAGCACAGTTATCTTCACCTAATATGTACTGACGATCATAAAAACAACAACTATCAAATAGAAATATTATGTATAGATAGAAGCAGATGTTTGGGTAACTCCTATACTGTACTGCACTGTAGCTACTAATTAATTAGCTAAAGCTGCACCGCAGATACAGTACATACAAAAAGCGTGTTCTTACGGTGTGCATGAAAAAAAGTGCATTGTTTGCAATATATTGTATTTTCTATTGATAGCTAAACTATCTTATCCCTGCATCAAACCAGAGAGAAGCTGCAAACTAGATAGCTAATGTTGTTGGTTAAGCAAGGATACATATTGTGCTTTTTTTTACCTTTAAAACATATTATTAGCTAAATAATAAGCTAACTTATTTAATGCTGTAACATGTCCTTCTCACAAAACACTTTTGATATTGCTGTATCACAGGGCACCAATTTAAAAGTGTCCCTGCTCTGTGCTTGATTTCCCTATATTAATAAAAGTGTAATAATAATAATGGCATAGCAAACCCAACATGTTGGTAGTTAAATTTTTTATTTATGCAAAGGTATTTATTTTAAAACCAAAAACGGCCTTCTTGGTGGTTCTAGTGTTAAATGCAATTTTACTGAGAACATTTTTGCTAGGTTAAATTGATCTAGTCCAGGGGTCACTACCCCTGGTCCTAGAGAGCTAACATCCTGTAGGTTTTCACTTAAACTGCAAAAAATGTAGCTTCATTCAGCTCATCATCCAGCTAATTAGTAGAATCAGGTGTGCTAAATTGGGGTTAAAGTGAAAACCGTCTGGATGTTAGCTCTCCAGGAACAGGGTTTTTTTGCCCAGTGACTATGTTTATCTTGTTTGAACAACTTAGTATCTCATTTGAATGACTTAGTAAAAAATGTTTTGTAAAATAATAAAGATCTTTATTTAAGCATACAATCTAGAAAAGTTTTACATGAACAATGTGTTCAAAGCAGTCTCTCGATTGATGCCGGTGTGCCTAGAGACAATATGTTTTTATTATTATGTGCAGCTATGAAATCAAAGATAAAAAATAAATAAAAAAACAAATCTTGAGAATGTCTCATATACTAATATTCACAAAGTCTGCTGCGTATGAGTTGATGATGACAATTTGCATATACTCCAGAATGTCATGAAGAGTGACCACATGAATTGCAATGAACCCTCTGTGCCATGAAAATGAAATTAATCCCCAAAAACACTTCCACTGCGTTTCAGGCCTGCCAGAAAAGGACCAGCTGCCATCATGTCAGTGATTTTCTCGTTAACACAGATGAGAGTGTTGACGAGGACAAGGCTGGAGATCACTCTTTCATGCTGATTGAGTTAGAATAATAGACTGGAAGCTTTAAAAGGAGGGTGGTATTTGAAATCATTGTTCTTCCTCTGTCAAACTTGTTTACCTGCAAGGAAACACATGCCGTCATCATTGTGTTGCAAAAAAAAGGCTTTCAACCATTTTATTGGATCATCAAGAACTTCAAGTAGAGAGGGTCAATGGTTGTGAAGAAGACATCAGGGCGCCCAAGAAAATCCAACAAACGCCAGGACCATCTCCTAAAGTTGATTCAGCATTGGGATTAGGGCACCACAAGTGCAGAGCTTGCTCAGAAGGGGCAAGAGGCAGGTGTGAGCACACAGTGAGGCAAAGACATTTGGACGAAGGCCTGGTGTCAAGAAGGGCAGCAGAGAAGCCACTTCTCTCCAGGGGAAACATCAGGGACTGACTGAATTTCTGCAAAAGGTACAGGGATTGGACTGCTGAGGACTGTGGTAGAGTCATTTTCTCTGACGAATCCAATTTCCGATTGTTTGGGCCATCTGGAAAACACCATGTCCAGAGAAGACGAGGTTAGTGCTAACATCAGTCCTGTGTCATGCCAACAGTAAAACATCCTGAGACCAGTTATGTGTGGGGTTTCTTCTCAGCTAAGTGAGTGGGCTCACTCAAAATTTTGCCTAAGAACACAGCCATGAATATAGAATGATACCAGAACATTATCTGAGAGCAACTTCTCCCAAATAACCAAGAACAGTTTGGCGACAACCAATGCCCTTTCCAGCATGATGGAGCAACTTGTAAAGGCAAAAGGTATAACTAAGTGGCTTGGGGAACAAAACAGAAATGTTGGGTCCATGGCCAGGAAACTCTACAGACCTTAATCCGATTGAGAACTTGGTGTCGATCCTCAAAAGGCAGTTGTACAAACAAAACCCCACAAATTCTGACAAACACCAAGCATTGATCATGCAAGAATGAGATGCCATCAGTCAGGATGTGGCCAGAAGTTGATTGACAGCATGCCAGGGTGGAATGCAGGTTTGTCAATAAAAGCCTTTGACACTAATGGGAAACTTGTAATTATACTTCAGTATACCATAGTAACTACTTACAAAAAGATCCAAGAACACTGAAGCTGTAAACTTTGTGGAGATTAATACTTGTGATATTCTCAGAACATTTAACCACAACTATATACTACAAAGCAAGTTCAACATGTCCAGTATTTCTTTTCATTAGTTGGCTTCACTAAGCCTATCAACTGAAATTTGAATAAGAGATGTCACAACCCTAGTTGTCAATTTGTTAAATCAATCCAAGTTTTCCCAATCTAGTGACAAGCTCACATAAACGGGGTGGTGTGTGCACCATATCACCAATCACATACATGGACAATTATTAGTGATGGGAAGTTCAATTCTATTTACTGACTCAAATCTTTTGATCTTGTTCATTTATATGAATTAATTGTTTAGATTCGTATTGTTCATTTGCACATGCGCACATCAAAAATAACAAAAAGAACTAGTATACTAATCTGTAGCGTAGGTGCTGGATAATAGAAATAATAAGCCTTCTCAAATCTGAAAACATTTAAGATAATGAACTAATCTCATACAATGTCTGGTGGAAAGTTCTACAATAAAAATAAATGTAGCTTTCAGTGTGTTCACTTCAATCCCGCAGGCTGGAGTATTATACTTATTATTCAAACGTTTGTTAATTTGAGGCAGTGCGCATAAGCAAAATGTACCAGCTTACTGTATAGTAAATAATAAATTAATTATAAGAAAGATGTCTGGTGCCCAAGCAGTAGCTAATATTGATATGTGTGTAGTCAACCTGTTTTTTTACACTGCGTTCCAAATTATTATGCTAATTATTTTTACACATATTTTCCTTAATAGTCGATGCTAGTGACATTCAGAATAATTTTCAAGTCACCAACAATTAGGGTATAAGTCAAATTTCATTGAACAAACCACCAAACGAAAACAGTATTTAAAAAAAAAACTCAAGATGCACTGTTCCAAATTATTATGCTCAACAGAGTTTCAAAACATTTTATAGGTTGTAAAGAACTGAAAATTGTAATTTGTTGAATTTGCACCATTAAGAGGTCATATTTACTGAAATCAAATGCTATTTCAATCAAACACATCTTAACAGGGCAAGTTACATGTTAACATAGGACCCCTTCTTTGATATCACCTTCACAATTCTTGCATCCAATGAACTTGTGAGTTTATGGGGAGTTTCTGCTTGAATTTCTTTGCAGGATGTCAGAATAGCCTCCCAGAGCTGCTGTTTTGATCCAAACTGCCTCCCATCCTCATAGATCTTTTGCTAGAGGATGCTCTAAAGGTTCTTAATAGGGTTGAGGTCAGGTTCTTTTTGTACCATAGAAGAAAGTGGTCGGTCAGAAACACTATATACTTTGCAGAGGTCATTTTCACACCTTCAGGGACCCTAAAGGGACCTACCAGGTCTCCCCCAAAGATTCCAGCCCAAAACATGACTCATGTTGCTGACGTTGCAGCCTTATTGGGACATGATGACTATCCACCAACCATCCATCTGGACCATCCAGGGTTGCATGGCACTCATCAGTAAACAAGACTGTTTGAAAATTAGTCTTCATGTATTTCTGTGCTCACTGCAACCGTTTCTTCTTGTGAGCATTGCTTAGGGGTGGCTGAATAGTAGATTTATGCACAACTGCAAGCCTCTGGAGAATCCTACACCTTGAGGTTTGCGGAACTCCAGAAGCCCCAGCAGCTTCAAAAACCTGTTTGCTGCATTGTAATGGCATTTCAGCAGCTGCTTTCTTAATCCGATGAATTTGTCTGGCAGTTACTTTCCTCATTATGCCTTTATTTGCACGAACCTCTGTGCTCTGAATCAGCCACAAATCTCTTCACAGTACGATAATCAAGCTTAAGTTTTCATGATGTATCTATTGTTTTAATACCTTGTCTAAGGAATTGCTCTCGTTAACGCTTCTCCACAACAGAGAAATCCTTTTTCTTTCCCATATAGCTTGAAACCTGTGGCCTGCTCAATAAAGTGGAACATCCTTCTTAAGTAGTTTTCCTTTAATTGGGCTCACCTGGCAAACTAATTATCACAGGTGTCTGACATTTATTTCAGTGATCCAAAGAGCCCGGAGACACAATACCATCCATGAGTTTATTTTGAATAATAGAGTCATGTGCCTGCACCAAAAAGAACAATATGAATGATTCAGATACTAGTACCACAGAGTAGTACTGGTTCACAGAAGTGATGCACCTGTGCAAAAACTAACAAAATTTCAAACCCAGTGTGATTCGTACATACCAGTCTTTCAAAGATTTGTTCAAAAATAATATAATAGCTATTATACTGTAGGTATGTAAGTACTCTGGGAGTAAATAGTAAAATGTACCGGTATGTACTGTTCAGTGAAAAGGGGTGTTACTTACAGAAGGTTCTCGGAATCACCCACAATGTACTTTACACTACCTGTAGCAAACAATCACAATGATATGCATAAAGTCTGTGGAACTGTAAGAGCACAACTTTGATGTGCCGCACTGACAACATACGGCTCAAGATGCTGACAAAGTGAATGTACGCCAGTCACTGTGCTGCGAATCTATATTTTTCATAAAGATACTCATTAGAGAAAGCCAAAGGCTTTGTCAGTCTCTGAATATTCTTATGCCCACTGAGTTCCAGAATATTCTAAGAATGGTGATGCCATTTTCCATTGAGAATTGATTGGTCATTAGGCAGTGCTTTTATTCGGGTTAATCTGTTATCTCGACTACAACCTGATCCGGAGTTACCATAGTGATGTTACCCAGTAACAAGTGAACTAACTTTGTCAGACTGAAAACCCAGGGTTCACCCTGAAGTTAGCTTGCTAACCCCAAATCCTGCCTCATAGTATAGGCCTCCGGAGAAGGGTGTTGAAGTTTGTGTTTGTCATTGAGTTTTTACTTCAAACTAGGCTACATCGACAGACTTCGCATGGCATTGTGGGTTAACACTGGATGTCCAACAGACATGTCGCATTTGCCTTGCGGTCTTGCGATGTGGTGCAATTGGTGTACCGCAAGCATTTAAAATGTTCTACTGGTGGGTTCCATTACTGTTGCGGTGATACAAACCGGAAGTTCGAATAAGACACAAACTATATCAGTTAAAATACTGTTTTACAACTAAACTAGCAATTCATTCACACACCATCCTACTATGGTGGTGAGCTTCCCCTATGGTACAGAAACATATGCTAAGACTCGAGTCGTGATTGTACATCTTGATCATATTGTGTATATATAGAGGTGGTGGTAAAGTCATGTGTGGCATTTCCTGTCTGAACTCTGTTTAAAAATAAATGACCATTGACAATATATTTAAAACTATTGCATTTTTTTCTATGTAACATAATACAAAATCCTGCATTAATGCAACATCTGATTAATCTCAGTGGCAGGTTAATGTATTTCTCTTCCCCTAAAAAGGTTTTTTAAAAGGGCCTTTGGAGTCTGTTCTACTAAAGTTAAGGAATAATGTTTACAGAGCTGAACAGAGATGTTAACCTAGTGAACCATGTCTGTTCTTAGTGGTTTATTTGTCCTATCAAAGGTGTAACTTTTATAGATGGGCCAATCTAATAAGAGTTATTCAGTCGAAAATATACAAAAATAATAAATGACTGTCCAGGACATGATTTAACACGCTTTTAGGTTGGTAACATTGTTTAACTGCTTGAATTTCTGTACCCAGCTGCATGCAGAGAAAATAATGCCTGCTTGTGAAAAAAAAGGGGAAAAAATATTTGCAATGAAAATCCTCTCCCTAACTCAATTCCTATTTTAACTGAAACACATCAAAGACTCTTGAGAACAATGACCAATGGATGTTCACTTGAAATAGAACAATCTTAGATTGCAGGAGGAGACAGGGAACAAAAGCATTAAGAACAGAGGAAGATGATGCAACGACACACAGTTCTATAATTTCCCATGGCATCTGACCAAAGCCCATCTATTCTCTGACTATCCTGGGCCCTGCAAAGATGGAAGCTATCGTGAAATTGTACAGAATCAGCAAATCACTGTCAGATGGCCACTGGCTAAACCATTCAAAAAGAAAACAATCTTCTCAAGTACAACATAGTTTATAAAGCCAAGGCAGGATGGAGGGCAAAGGTAGACTACTATTTGTAGTGGCCTAATAGACATAGGTCAATGCAGTGGCCTTCAAATACAATCCTTGAATTAGAGCCTTGTGACGGGAAGTTGAGCTTCTAAATCTCGATAGTGCTCCCCCACAATGGCAACATTAACTAAAGTGCATTAGGTTAGTAGGAAAGTAGTGAAGTAGTAGTCGGAAAAATATTGGCTCATTTATCAGATGAGACAGAAACAGGTTGCTTTCGCAAATACTACATGGCTCACAAATGCATTAGCGTAAAGATGAAGACATTACGTAGGGAAGCAGTGAGTATTTGGCCAACATCCAGACAGCTCGCCTCTGCCAGCATGGATTAGATGAACTCTATTAAAACTGTAATAGCAGATTTCCCCAAATCACAGCCAAATCTTTTCTCTTTAACAAGCTTTTGAAAATGTGCATGAAGACCCGCCCTATTAACTGTCAGCCTATAGATGATGTCTTAAGCAATAGGCTGAGTTACAGTGTTTTTATGTACTCTGAGGTGATTTTTCAGAAAAGCTCAGTGGTCAAATATTCCCTTCTCGGATTGTCCAAAATCTTGTCTAAATGTAGTTAAAGAAAATGGCAGTTACCTTACACCTTCCTGTCTTCAGAAAACATAACAAAATAAGTTTATATTCATTATTAAACAACACAATACTCAAGTGTTAACTTAGGAAGAGTTCAGAAATCAATATTTTGGCATTTTCTTCACCTGTCTTTGACATTTATGAAGGGTTATGCCAATTCTAGCGCAACAATTCAAGCAGCACGGCTTTGATGGCATGTGACCATCCGTCTTCCTATTAATGACATTCCAGAGGTTTTCCATGGGGTTGATTTAAGACACATTTGCAGTGGTCTCTATATACAGTATACACACACATACACTCAGAAAAAAAGTAAAAGAAAGACAATAAATTGTCAAATGTCATTTATTGTTAAACTTAATTTGAAAGATTGATCCAAAACATGATTAATGAATGAATATCATCATTAGGCCACTTAATTAATGGATGCTGCTGATAATGTGTACTTGTTGTTGTATGTGAATAATTATTTATAAATCAGTCATTTCCAACATTGATAATATTTTGGATAAATATGTTAATCATTTTGATGCCCTCTTGGTGAGTCAAGGTATCAATATAAAAAACATGAACATTTCTGGATTCCAACGTTTTGAAACCTAGTGTACAGTATTGTTCAAAAAAAGTCTTAGGCATGGGTGTCCCTGTGTTCTAAAATGTACGGTAGTGTGTATATACATTCTAGCTTCAACACAGCAAGACAAATCATCGTTGGAAAGCTTTGTCATTCTCTCTCCTTTCTGCCACTGAGTCATCTCTTACCAGCTGTCAAATAGTTAGTTTACCTTTAGTTTTTCCAGGAAAGTCGATTGAGAACAGCTTCTCATTTACAGCAACAGCCTGGTGAGAAGTGGGGGAGGGAAGGGGATGAATGAGCCAATTGAAAGCTGGGGATGATTAGGTGGACTTGATGGTATGAGAGCCTGATTGGAAAAAATTTCCTGGACACAGGGGTTAACACCCCTACTCTTATGAATAGTGCCATGGGATATTTAGTGACCACAGAGAGTCAGGACACCTGTTTAACGTCCCATCCGAAAGATGGCACTGTACACAGGGCAGATGTCCCCATCACTGCCCTGGGGTATTGGGAATGATCTTTTGACCAGAGGGAAGATTGCCCCCTACTGGCCCTGTAACACCACTATCAGCCGCATTGATCTCCCATTCAAGGACTAACCAGGCCCAACCTGCTTAGCATTAGAAGCAAACCAGCTTTGTAAATAAATACAGGGCGCTATGCTGCTGGCGGGACCATCCACATGGTGCAGTGGTGCAAGTCGCTGCCTTGTAACTCCACTGGGTCACAATTGCAAGGGGTTGCATCCTGGCTGCAGCAATTGGTACAGCCCTGCCCGAGATAGATGGGTAAGTGGTGGGACATACTTAGTGATATGTCGTTTTTAAGTGTCTCCCTGTGTGCAGGTCAGGCACCAGTGAATTCAATTCCAGTTGTGTAAATAAATTATTTTATTGCAGTTTTGATCAAAATACTGTTTTGAGCATTTGTTTTAGGACTGATGACCAACAGAAAATCCTACGGAAGCATCCTCAATGGCAGCTGATGAAAACATGGTCTGAAGATAGGGCCCTATAAAATCAGATTGTTTAGCAAATTCTGTTTATTTTTTTTCAAATACCATGATTTACGTTTTCTTTCTTGTGATTAAGATTTTTATCTCACACCTCCACATAAACAATCTAGGCCAGTGGTTCACAACCTTTTTTGTTTACTGTACCACGAGAGGTCCTAGTACCACTGCCTTTGGCAAAAGTAGTTTCCTCAACTATTAAATATATTTTCACCCATTTACAATTACATCTGTACCTAAAAAGAAAATACAGCTGTAACATACAGTTTGCATTGCCTCAAAGGCTACATGGTATTACTTTCCATATGAGCAAAACAATTATTTCCCATTACATAGGTATTTGCCATGTTAATTTTATGTTTATAAAGCGAGTATAAAGACAACAGGCAAAACAGTGACTTTGCTCTTTGCAAAAAATTAGTATACAAAGTAACATTTCTTCAAAATGTACTTATGTCTGCATTGGGATAAGTGGGTCATACAAAAAATCAAGAGTTATCTGTTTGGGAATTTAGAATGGAGTAATCACTGTGGTTAATAACTATCAAGTGCAGCTTTGCTGCATTTTAGTGTAAAACAAATGTAACATTCAAGTGTAATATTGCATTCCAACTCAAATTTCTATCATTCTTTTCTCTTTATATTTAACAATGTACATTATTTTCATATACCTCACACTTTCTTTTAAATCAGTGTGAGGTATATGACTCGCTGCAAAAAAAAGATAAAGACCGGAGCACAAACAGAGTTTCGAAATTAGCCGGAATTAAACTGAGTGAAAAGAAGAGAGCAATGAACACAGAGACTCCCAGAAACTTGCCCCTTTCAATGGGTGGACAGACCATCAGAGGTCGCGTTAGCTTTCAGAAGTTTGCGTCCACAAAAATCTGTGTTTTAAAAATGTTACCTGCGTTCTAATTTAATAAATGAATGTGGGTGTACTCGCTGCTCTAGAATGCAGGAAATTTGCCTTAAGAATGCTGTGTGAAAAGTTTTGTATATATCAATAACAATTTACAGTAATACAATCTGAAGGATATTATAGTGGTTGTTCTCAATCGAGATTGTAGATTTAGAATAAGAGTTAGAAAAAAAATGCAAGTGTTCGACAACCATCTGTCATTATTCATTGAGTAATTAGAATATATTTTGTTCTAATTGAATCATACTTTTATCCATAACATGTCAGTTTATCATAGTAAATAATAATCGAAGTGGGGATTGAAAACGCCGTTTTTGAATGCTGGTGTTACTGGTAAAGCCCCATTCAGTGCATTATTGAACCATTCGAGCGCTTCAGTGGATTTATGACGTTACAACTCTCACTTGCATTTGTTGATAGTTCAAAACTATCCTGACTGCTCAAAATACAGATTCACACCTTATTTTTATAAATCATATTATCTGAAAATATTGCCTAGTGCATTACAGCTGACTTTAGTTCTCTCATCCAACCCTCGCAGTTTCACTTTTAAGCGGGACACAAAACATAATTTGGGCAAATAGCATTCACTCCAACATTTTTCATGTGATTTCGAATATATCTGTCAGTAGGAAAATGTCAGATTAGTAATAATAAGCATTTAGCTCGTAAGTACATAGACACTTCTTAAGCAGATTCAACAACGGACCGTAGATTTAAAACCATAGCACCCACGTGTGTCTTTACTGACAGATTAATCAGCCAATGGTCATTCAGTATTCCCCATTGATAGAAATAATGACAGGTTTCAGAAACTTTCTCTGCTACACACACACACACACCACGCACCACACAGAAATAAAGAGGAGAGAGCATGTTTGATTTGCAGGATCATACTTTTTGGATTACTGTGTAAAAAAAATAGTTAGAACTTGCAAATTTAATGCAATCTCATGGCCAATACACCTGCATTTTCAGAATGCAAAACATAATTTTTTTCTGTGTTTTCATTTATTTTTCTGTTTTCAATACACAGAATTCTGCATTCACATGACCTCTGCAGATGTGCAGATTTTTTGGCCAAGGTAGCCCCGTCTCTAACTTTATTATTGTGTGGCTGATAATAAGGCAAATCAATGGATAAAGGTTTCACTATGGCATCACAAGGGAAAAAGTGCTATTCAGAAATGCTGTGGATGATATTCAGTCCCATTCTGACCCTACCCCCTTTCTCCATGCTTTCATTCTCTTATCTGTAGACACAGACAGCTAAGAAACAGATTTTTCAGGCCCAGCCAAGATTTCCTGGCACCTTTCCCCCTACCAAAGAGAGAAGGCTGTGCAGGCCCATCTACATCTGAACATGAAGCCAATGAAACACACGTCAACATCCGGCAGGCATCAGCAGCATCATTTATGGGACAGATGTCTCAGTTTTCTGGACTGACCCCCACTGATTCCCTTGGAGAAGGCAAGTTACCACTCTACGTTTGCCAAACTGGAATGTATTGTGTTGACTTTTTTACTTAACATTATTGGGTCCAAGAAACTATGGTACAGTAAGCGTGTAACCTGTCCTGGCCAATCAAGTTTTGCTTGTATGAAGAGTACTACACAGCCTCTCAACTATATAGCCTAATTCAGAACATTAAATCAATTATGAGCCAAATAGGCAAAAACAAGGAAATTACATTTTCACAGAAATCCCTGTGGAGCAAATTTGCACTTTCTTTTCATCCTTAGATACTTAGTAAAAAAAACATAGTATGATAATATCAGGCAGGCTTGCAATGGTGTCTGGGTTTGGCAGTGTTATTTAAAGTCCCTGCAGTAAATCAAATTGGTGTGTTATCTGCAAATGCTAATTATTTTCTCAAATTGTTTATCAAACAAAAATCTTAAAGACCATCCTTTCCTACTCCATGCTGGTATGTGTTGGGTGGGTTACTTTTTAAATGTAATGTCACAGTTACTGGTTACACGTCCAAAAGTTTTTAATGTAATCTCATTACTGTAGTCGTTTAATTTACAGAAAAGTAACCTAACCAACCCTGGTTGGCAAACATGAGACGGGAGCAGACACATTTAACCCAAATGTCCAGTGTAAAGGTCCAGCGTAGTGAGGCTCTGAAAGCTTGCAGGCAGCATAAATGTTGCTACTGCTAATGCACAGCGTGCTACATAGCATTCTAACAACACAAAACACACAGCATAGCATCCATACAGGCACTGTGGTTGCTGAGCTACAGGGATACATATCACAAAGGTAGAGCACGGGGTGGATTATATTCTAAAGACAACGTTAGTCTGACTGGCAAAGTAAGGCTCAGCCGTGTTCTAGAGTTCCCAAGGTTACCAGAGAATGGGTCAGTACACTCCAAACGTTAGGCAGCTGGCCAAGGCCACGGGACAGACGTGCTGTCAGGCAACAGACCAACATAGAGCTAGCCAATCAAAGCTCATACTATCACACAGTTTACGCTCAGATCTAAAAAGTGAACACACAGAGATAAGGGTTGCACTGGTGAGGGGCTATTTAGAAAGGCTAGCTGGACATGTTGTCCAAAGGTTGAGTACCTGTCACCCGTCATGTAAGCTGTAGAGAATATTATTGAATAGTAGTGATTGTCATAACAATGCCATTCATGTGAAATCTTCAAAAAATTATTAAAAAATATATTATAACTACTTGCAGCTGCAAACTTGGCTACAGATACACACACATTTCAAAAGATGATGAATAATGTTCATCGCACCACAGTCATGTCTAATCAAATCCCTTTTACACTTCAGCCTCAGACTAGAGTGAGAATGTTCTCACGGTCCGGAACATTAACAGCCAACTTAACTTCTCTGTTTTCTCTCCAGGAACGTTTATCTACACAGGGACCGTCTCCTCAACAGCGGATTTAATCATATAAACATGACCTTCAGTACACAAACAGTCTGAAATATAATCAATGTAATCTCATTCCAAAGGGATACACATTTTTAAAAAAAAAGGCACTTCAGCATCTCTGCCTCAAACTCTGTTGCTGACATACACACGATATTTGAAATCAGTCCTTCCTCATTACACCATATTAATCTTGTATGTATAAGTATTCTGTACACTGAATACTACAATGCATATTCAAGGAGCATACAATGAAGTTAAAGTAAAAAGAAAAGGTGTTTATGTGTTTGTTAATCTAGGTGACATTTGCTCTCTGGTCTCAGTGAGCTGTAAAGCTAGACCACACAGCACCATGGACTCTAGTCTCACTGGATATTATCTATGGACTTTGCCATGTGCCAACATCCCGATGTGAAGGCAGCAACAACAAAAAAGCCAACAAAACTCTGGATATTAGCTTGGTCAACATCTGCTGGAAGTTAATGGTACACTATGCCTGACTGGATTATGTGCCACATGATTTGCCCATTCACTCCACTTAATTTATCACTGGGTACACAGTGGCCACAAACAGGGAAGACAAAAGTAGAGGCAATTAATGGCCACTACTAAATATCATTCCCAACCTATCATAGTTTAGTGGATCTCAAGTCTTTGTTAAATCATTTCTTTGAATGGGATCTAACTGAAAGTTCACATTAGGGTCAAATATTTATATATTTAAATGAATATATTATAATTTATGCACTTTGAAATTATTCTACTATAATAAAAAGTGCTTTACAATTGCAATAAATTATTTTTATTATTATTATTATTAAACATAGCCAGAGAGAAACTATGGCCAACAGCTTGGAATCCAAACTGAATAATGTTCTGTTGTACGATTCAGGGCTTAAGCAGAGAAAATGTCAAAAAGACAACAAACGCTAAGTTTCTTGGGAGATAACCTCTGCAGTTCATCTACTGTCCATATGTGAAACCCTCATAAACTTGCTGTTTACTTGCTAAGGCATCAACCTTACATTTAATAGGTCTGTAATAAAAAAAAAAATTATATGAGTTGAGTTCTTCAGTATGTCCCATACTGTATTGCTGTGCCCAAACTTAACATGTTACATACAGTAGCACCAACAAGGAAACATTTTGAGGTGAAACATGACAGAGTTTTAGCCTATTGTATGTCCTTGTCATCACACAAGTGTGATTCCTAGGTTGCACCCAGAGCACCTGTAAACCACAAGACTGTTTGCCAGCAGAGTTTAAGGTTGGGCAGACAATAACAGCTCAGACTTCAGGCCTTGGGCATGGTCAATTGTCACCAAACAACCTCTGTGACACATTGTTAATAGAAGTGGCATGCTCACAATTCAAGATAAATAAAGCAGCCTAAGTGTTGTACTGGTGGAAAATATGCTGTGCCTTCGGATTCCTGAACAAACCACAAGCCATGTATTTGCCTAAATAACTTTCCTTCAATGTAAGTTTTGGAACAATGCGCATTTAAGAGGGCATTTTGGCATGCAACCACAAAAACGCTTTCACAATCACAGAGCTTTATCAGCTCCCTATGCAGAACATTGGCACAGTCCCTTTCTTCCAATCTATTATAAATTACACCCTTGCATATTCCCCGTGAACCTCCTCTTGGATGAGGAGTCTGATGTTTATGCAGTTGCCATGGCGAGGGCTTTCCTTTAGAGGAGCAAGGAGGTGTTGCACGATCCATATCATGCTTTCAGGGGAAGCAGGCGAGTCTGGGGGACAACTGCCAAAATACCATCTCCCCTCCAGGAGGTACAGTATGCTGGGTATGTGCAGTGGTGAGAGAAGAATCGAGAGAAGGTACACACACACACCACATTAAACCCACAGAGAATTCAGTTTTATTTGCCTTTATTAAAATACCACCCAGAATTGAGTTACTGATCGCAGCTGAACTTGCCCAAAGACAAATATTCCCATAATGCTGGACAGTCCCATTGAAAAATGTAATAGGAGCAATATTTTTAGCTAGTTATTTGTTTGCATTTCAAAGATTCAAATTGTGTCTGGTTTCATGAAGATTGTATTCCCAGTAGACAAGCATAAATAAAAGAAACATTGATTTAAAATAATTAAAAAATATTTTATTTTTACTTTAGGTTTGGGACAAGGAACACACCCTTCAAAGTCAATTGATGCACTAGAGCATCAACATGGACACTTCTATTAATAGCTCCAGAACGTTACTGTAGATACAAGGAACTAACCCTGTTTGAGATTGTTTTGAGCGAATCTCAAACGTGTACATCTGGCCTTCTCTATGGGGTTTTTGTAAAATCATACAGGAAGCAGAAAGTGAACATGATGTTTTCCAAGTTTCGATTTCTGAAAAAAAAGACATTTATCAAAGATTGTAGTCTTTACTTATAGATGACTAATGGAATTTAAAAAAAGATGGTTATATTAATTTGATTTGAGGAGAGTGCTGATTTGATATTGCTTTGACTTAATTTGTAGGTTATTTCAGGTAGTTCAGTAATATTCTTCCAATTTGATAAAACAAAAGTCTATTAGTCTATAGATGAAATGTCAACTATGAAATTAACTGAATAATGATGGGCAATAGCCCCGTTTGAATACATATACAGTGGGCTCCAAAATTACTGACACCCCTGACTGGCAATCATAGACCGTATATAGTACTGGACGTAACATGTGACGTCACCCATTTCTTTGTGAATATATGATTTGAGTCGTCAAGTTTGTGAGCACAGCCATATTGGATGGGGATGTGACGATTTTAGACGAGAGGCGGTCTCTGACTGTGACATTAGCTGAGAGTTGGCAAGGCTGCTTACGCTCTTACACACTTTTACTGGCACAGTCAATGTCAATCACATCATAGCCACTCCCTAAAACACCCCCTGCTTTATTGCCGATTTTAAGATCAACAAGACCATAATTCAAAAACTGAACATTATTCTGTATTGTAGAAGACTTCAAACTAGCGATTGAGACCATAAACTCATTATGAAAATGTTTACTGAGGTAATACGTAAATCAATTGAAAGATACTTGTAAATAATGTCTACCAAAACAGAACCAGGAATTATTTTTCACTTACGGTAGTTAAGTTAATCTAAGACTTAAAGAACTACAGTATATTGAGCCATTACATCACTTCCTGTTCCACTAGGGTATCAAAATCAGGTAACACACATGCAATATCCCTTTGTCATCCAACACCATGAAGAAAACAAAAGAACTGACAGTTCAAAAGAGACAGATGGTCGTAGACCTTCATAAATCTGGTAATAGCTACAAAAAGATCCACAAACATTTGAATTTTCAACTGAGCGCTGTCAGGGCAAAAAATTCAAAACACAAGGAACAGTTGAAAACCTCACGGATAGAGGACACAAAAGCATTTTGCTGCTCCGGGATAGGGAGGAGGATAGTAAGAGAAGCAACAAAATCCCCAAGAATTACTGTGAAAGAACTGTAGGCCTTGGTGGTGTCTTAAGGTCAGCAGGTTTCAAAAAGGAAGTAAGTCAATTTTATTTATGAAGCACTCTTATCACACCAAGGCTGACCGAGGTGCTGAACAGAAGCATAAAAAGACACCATACAATACAGAGTACAAACAAAAAAATAATTGTGTGTTAGGATCAGCAATTTAATTTTGATCTATCAAATAACTGAAGGACATAATTATATTTCAGTAGTGAAATGAGGTTCATTGGATTAACGAAAAATGTGCAATATGCATCAAAACGAAATTAGACAGGTGCATAAATTTGGACATCCTTCTCATTTTGTTGATGTAACTACCTGACACTGAATAATTGGAACAGATAACTGGTTTGGTGAGCTCATTAAGCCTTGAACCTCTTAGACAGGTGCATTCAATCCTGAGAAAAGGTATTTAAGGTGACCAATTGCAAGTTGTTGTTCTCTTTGACTCTCCTCTGAAGTGGCAATACAAGCAAAACTCGATTGGCCTGGAAGGGTTACATGCCTCAAAACAAGTCTCAAATTCACCGGTGTAGCACAAGATCCTGGGCCCTATGCATAGGCAGTCCTGATGGGCCCCCATGTTCCTTAGCCCCAATATATTCCAGACTTTTCAAGGGCCCTCTCTTCCCTTTGGGCCCTGGTAATGAGTATTGGTTATACCCCCAGTACGACGCCCCTGCTCAAATTACCTGAAAACAAAGATTGCTCAACATTATGGTTTAGGCGAAGGCTACAAAAAGCTATCGCAGAGATTTAAGCTGTCAGTGTCTACTGTGAGGAACATAGTGAGGAATTGAAAGACCACAGGAAGAGTTCTTGTTAAGGCCAGAAGTGGCAGGCCAAAAAATATCAGAGA
The DNA here is from genome assembly GCA_016801145.1 of Umbra pygmaea. Classification (NCBI taxonomy): domain Eukaryota; kingdom Metazoa; phylum Chordata; class Actinopteri; order Esociformes; family Umbridae; genus Umbra; species Umbra pygmaea. The sequence goes on from JACXGM010000111.1 coordinate 79,284, forward strand.
GGCAAAGTTGAATTATGGTGAGAACGGTCAAAAACAGCCCCCAGACCACCTCCAAAGACCTACAACATCATCTTGCTGCAGACAAGCTGGCTTGTCCAAATGCACATTTTGAAAAGCCAGCTTCATTTTTGAAAAATTTGCTGTGGACTGATGAAACAAAGATGGAGTCATTTGGTCATAACAAGGGGCATTATGCATGGTGGCAAAAGAACACAGCATTCCAAGACAAACACTTGCTACCCACAGTAAAATTTGGTGGAGGTTCCATAATGCTGCGTGGCCAGTGCCGGTACTGGGAATCTTGTTAGAGTTGAGGGTTAAATGGATTCCACTTAATATCAGCAGATACTTGAGAATAATATAGAGAAATCAGTCACAAAGTTGAAGTTACGCCGGTGCTGGATATTTCAACAAGACAACGACCCAAAACACTGCTCAAAATACACTCTCGCATTTATGTAGAGGAACAAGTAGAATGTTCTGGAATGACCATCCCAGTCCCCAGACCTGAATATCATTGAAAATCTGTGTGGTGATTTAAAGCAGGCTGTCAATGCTCGGCAACCATTAAACCTAACTGAACTGGAGATCCAAAATAACTTCATCCAGAATCCAGACACTCATTACAGGCTATATGAAACGTCTAGACACTGTTATTTCCGCTAAAGTAGCCTCAACTAATTATTGATGTAATATTTCTGTTGGGGTATATCTATGCACCTGTTTAATTTAGTTTTGATGCATATTGCACATTTTCGGTTCATCCAATAAACCTAATTTCCCTACTGAAATATTACTGTCCTTATTTGGATCCAAACACCCAATTATTTATAAATGTAAATTGTGTAAATTGTCAGGGGTGCCTAAACCTTTGCATACTACTAATTAAAAACAGTAAATGAAGGAGCCTTCCTAATGGAAAAGGGCTGTGGAATCAGCTTCCCAGGAGCAGCAACTGAGAAGGCTGTATCACCTGTATGTATGCAGTGTGACTGGGGGGTGTAAAAGTAGTTTATCCGCAGACCTCAGTGTCCTAATGAGTGTGTGTAGTTGTATGAGATCTGAGATATGTAAAGGGGCCTGTCCATACAGAGCTTTAAAAACAAAAAAATAACATTTTAAAATGTATTCGATACTGGACAGGAAGCCAGTGCAAAAAGGACAAGACTGGGGAAATGTGATCAGACTTCCTAGTGGATGTTTAGTCTGGCAGCAGCATTCTGTACCATCTGAAGACGGGGGGGAGAGGACTAGGGAAGACTATAGTAAAGGGAATTACAGTCATCTAAACGTGAGGTGATAAAAGCATGAACAGTTTCAAGGTCTTTAAAAGTCAATGCAAATTTAAACATAGAAATCAGTCGTAACTGATAAAAACTGTTTTAAACACTGAGGAAATCTGCTTAACTAACCCAAGGTCTGTGTCTATGATGAAGTCAATAATCTTAACGTGAGAATTGACTTTGGGAAAAAAAATTGCCGATCCTGTTAGCAAGACTGGCTCTAGAACCATCAGGGCCAAAAATGATCACTTGAGTATCCTCATTCAGTTGGAGAAAGTTACTTGAAAGCCACTGTTTTATATCCGCAATACAGTCTAAGAGAGGTTAAACAATATCATTCGGTTTCAAAGGCAGACACATTTGTGTGTCATTGGCATAAAAATTAAACGAGATATTGTGTTTCCTAATGATATCTCCCAAAGGAAGCATATAGGAACAGATTAAAAAGAGTCGGCCCCTAAATTGACCCTTGCAGAACCCCAGAGGATACAGGAGCTACAGAAGATGAAAAATGATCCATTGTGACTGAAAAGGCCCTGTCTGAGAGATTTAACAATTTCAACAATGCTGGTTCATTGCTATTGTGAGCCGAAAAACCTGATTGCAGAGGTTAAAAAATGTCTGATGACTTTAAAAATGGAAGTAGTTCAGATAACACCACTTTCTCTAAAAATGTATACATAAAAGGCAGTCTAGACACAAGTCAGTAATTATTCAGGCAAGCTTGATCTAAATTTTGTTTCATAAGTAGAGGTTGAACAACAGCATGTTTATAACAACCAGGGACAACACCAAGATCAAGAGACAAATTTATAATTGACTGGATACTAGGTCCAAGCAATGTAAAAGATGATTTTAAAATAATCTAATAATCTAATAATCTAATAATAACAACCAACCATGTCACTAAGAGTAGGAAGAGAAACATGTTGGAAACTACAAAAAATATGAGAAACAGAACCGAAGGCAAAACATTATCCACAGGGGATTTATTAAGAGTGAATAGCCTTTATTTTCTTTATTTACTTTAAATAAGTAAATTTGTCACAGATTTCACCAGAGAGAGCTACTTTATAATGACAGCTCAGATTAATTACATTAATAAATGTAGCAAATAAAATCTTAGGTCTATTGGAGTGTGTATAAATAAAATCTGAGCGGTATCTATATCTAGCCATCTTAGATGTATTTTGAAAACTCCTCAGACAGTCATAAAAAATCTCATAAGAGACAGTTAGTTGGTCCTTCTTCCATCTCCCCTCAGCTATACCTTCCACAAAGATAATGAATGAGGAGTAAGAGTCCATGATCGTTAGGCAGGATGAGTAGAATAACTTCTCCAGGTTAAAAAAGTACTGAGCAGTAGATAAAATTAATGATTCAGCCACATTTTCTGGGCTTTCCCCGGACCTCCAAAATGAGGCAGCACAAATTGGCATAGTGCTGCCCGGGAGTTGGGGGAGATAAGCAGAATCATTTACCTTGCCACTTGTGTGCAGATCGGGCGCCTATAAATTAAATCACGGAAGTATAGTTGGTAAACGTAATCATCCTGTACAGGATCTGACTAAAGGCTTCCATGTTGGGTGAACAGTGCAAAAGGAATTGGTGGCTCTGAGACATGCGGTTGGATAAACCATGTGCGCGCCCCTCACCATCCCGCATCTGTTTTCAAAAGTTGCGAAGCTGCCAATAAGGCAGGGTTAGTGGGAATTATGGGGGGGGGGGAAATCACACACAAAAAAATAAATAAGAATAATATAGCATGATAATATTAGCAGTTTGTCAAAAATAATTGTGATGCATATATTTGGTCACAAATATGAAACTTGGTTCAATTTGGGTCCAGTCTTAACAAGAACAATAGATTTATGAGGTCATATTTAAGGCTCTGCAACTAAAGACATTGAATATCCCCTGAGCTAAAGTAATACATATGGAAACTGTTCAAGTAGGGAAGCTGTTGCCATAAAAACATATTTTGAGACTGCCACACACAACTTCCAATAAAAGTTTTAATGTAGAAATTGTTCCTGCTTTTCAATGGTAAAACATTTATTTTTGGATATGCACATGTAACTGATTACAAATCTTTTTAAAAGCATTCAATAACATTCTCATTCCGCTGAAGAATCTTGGCAAGCGTTGAGTGAAATGTGTACCTTGAAAGTGTGATGTTTAGTGTGTAGGCCCATAAAGCAAAGGGGATTAAACCTCTAGAAAATATGCTTCTCACTTTCTGTTGAACATTTGCACTATATCTTGGCCTTGTTTCCACACATTTGTCTTCATCTTTGGTTGACTGCCGAGTTTGGCGGAGCTGCCAGCTCCTCTGCTAGCTTAATGATTAAATACATTTTGATTTGCAGATCCCATTGTGCTGTGAACTTCCTATGTGGTTGCAACTGGTCAGGTCTCCAGTCCTTCTCAACCTCTCCAAGGGCCTTATGGAAAAACTGTTATTATCAGTCTAAATTAGCCTGGTTAACCTCTCCACTGAGCTATTTTAACCCATCATTTTTCATCATGTCTAGACCCTGGATTTGGGGATGGCGGAGGTTGTCTCAGACACCTCTGTCCACAACTCCTGCACAGACGGATATTTTTGAAACTATTGCTTGTGAATATCAAACAATGATCAGCAGCAGACCTTGTTGGGGAGGATGAACTGTTTTGTCTCGAAACTGAGGTGTTACACTACTTCTAAAAGTTGCTGGTGGTGAGGTTCACTGGTACCTAAGCCCTCCACCCGCACATTAATGGTAACTGATGAGATTCTTCAGAAATGTTGTTCCAAAGAGACTGTCTTAAAACAGCAAGGAGTCCATGTGGATCACTTGATGTGTCTCCATTGTAAGTGATTGAAGAATAATAATTGTGAGATTAATTGATGGGTAACCAGTATTAGCACCGTGGATTATTCTCAATGTGCTCCATATGTTGACCCTATGTACGCCTCTAAAGCTTTTATCCAGATAATCAGAGGTGTGGGTTTTGTCTGCATTAAGTATTTCGGGATTAGTTGTTTTATGTCACTTAGCAGTTCCATTTGGAATTAGATGGGCACCAACCAAACTTGCATAATGAAATCTCAAACTACACAGGATTCAAGACAACACCGATGTAAAATGTAAGGTAGCTGCTTCGTCTGTCAGAGCTGAAAGGAAACAGACCAAGGTGTCTGGGCCAAGATGAATGACTGGCACTACAAGAACATGATTTCCTAGTTTGTTCCAAACACAAAAAGCCAGCCATAGCTTCAGGCTATTGCTGCCTACATAAACTGTGACATATGTTTCTTTTTTGTTTTTGCTTCAAGCTAAAATAATGACAGTCTGGATTTCTAGTATTATAACTAGTTTGTCATGGAAAAAGCCAAAAGTTATGTTGAAATACCATTTTTAAGCAACAAACCTCATTTCTTTTGATATAAATGCTCCAGCCTACAACTATACAGTAAGGTCGGATAGCCTTTCCAGTAACATGGTAAGACATTTAGTGAGGCTTTACACTGGCTCAACATTTCCGATGTTGGCAAAGCCTGATCCATTAAGGCCAAAAGGAAATAGGTAGATCTGTGTAAGCCCTGGACCGACAATAAAGTCCTTATTCTGAAGACAATGCAAACACTCTGAAATATAAAAAAATTAAAGCCACATAAACCCTAGCACAGGACAGAGCGTTCAAGTTTTCCCTGTAGCCAACACTTTCATCACGTGCTATTCATTACGCCCTTCTGACGTTGATTAACTGAACACATGATGAAGAAAAAGCCGTCCTTTTATCAGCCTTAATCAAAAGGATTTGCTTTGTACCAGTGATGGAAATGTAAGCAAATATTATACAGAAATGCCGCATTTTATCACTACACCATAGGCAAGATTATGATTAGTAGGCTACAATTTACATATAAGATAACATTTATCTACAAAAGAGAGTGAAACCAAGATCTCAAACCTTGAAAACACACAGGAACTTAACACAGTAAGAACAAACAGGTGAAGAAAAAAAGTGATTTCAGTCAGAAAGACATTTTACATCAAGGAAATAAAAATGCTGAATAACAAATAGCCTCACTCATCGACAAGTAGACGGTGGAGGTCAAAACGATGCCTTACTGGTCTTACAGCAAATAATCTGGCCTCTCCATTAGGGCTGGGACTTTCAAGGGACCTCATGATACAATAATATCACCATACTTGGGTGCCAATACAGTACAAGTATCATTAACGGGCCAGTCCTCAATTTTCCCATTTTAATTAATTATCTAGTTTTCAACAATGTTAGAACTGTCACAAACAAAAGAGAAACAGAATTAGGTTTGTTTCCATAAGACAAATGTTTACTCGGTGCAGCATTGCATTTGACAGCTCTAGGGAATGTTATGCAGCTAATTTACGGACAGAAATTTTATGCTTAACTTCATTATTTTCTAATGCTATCTGATGAAAAATCTGTTATGTCATGTAATTTTCACTACATTTTCCTGAATTAAACAAACGCGTTTCATCTGACAGCACCACATGCCCTTTTACAAAACGTTTACAAGAGAGTAATGTGATATATTGCAGTGTTCATTTTTTTCTTCCATCCCCACTCTCTAATCTCTTTCCCCACTGTCTTCATCTAGTAAAAGCAAAAGCGTCATACACTATTGTCAAACATAATATCCTGATACGTAATTTGTTTCCCTCACGCATAGCGCAGTGTGGTAGTGCACTGTTTTCCACCTGCTATAGGAGACTTGGGTTGAGTGTGGGGTAATTGAGAGGCTGTCAAACGTCTCAGTTATACGCACCAAGTGGGGCCTGAAGGAACGAGGGGCCGCAAAATACACCGACCACAGGATGGGGACCCCTAGGTCACATGATTTAGCCGCTGCCACCACAATGTGGTCTGAGCAGAGGGTTGTGATAGACGATTGCGGGGGCGTAGGGGCATGAAGGCACATTCCCTTATAGAGACAATGTTGGAGTTATGGTCTCAGAAACGCTGCTGTGAAACTGGTCTTCTCCAACAGGGGATCTTAAGTCCATGACCCCTATAAAGACAGAGGGATGCCCACTTCCTGCGGCCCTGGGGCCTGCCAACCCCCCCTGCCCCCCGGGAAGAGGGTCCACATAATTTACTATTTGTTCCCCTTCTGTTAAGGAAATACTTTCTCAAAACCCCTTTCGGCTTTGTATATTTGTACAGTCTTTTTTTTCTTCCTTGATTTAACTACCCCCCTTTTCTCCTATTTATTTGCTGTGTAAACACCAGCCAGGTCCACAGCTTCCACTCAGAGTTGAAGAACATTTAAAAAATGACTTTTCTTCCCATTGAAGACGTTGTTTATTTGACTGGGCAATCTGGTTGGGATAAGAGCATTTTGGGGGTACAGATGAGTAGGCAATAGCGGAATTGAGTCACACAAGCTCACCTGGTTATCATTACGCCTAGGTTCTAATCAAATTCCACAGTCGCAGATGGGAGAGATATTTTATGTTGATTGATACAGCTCGCACTGGTTGGTATCAAATGTCATTATTCAGTCACCATGTGAAGTTAATGCCATGTTATGGATTCAATGTGTACTTTGTAAAATGGTAAAATAGTTTATTTCAGCATGACCAAGTCATGATTCTATATACAGATTTAAGAAACGTAAACATGTAATGTGATTACAAAAACCTACACCAAGGGGAGGAAAAAAGAGGAAAATTATCATGAAATCCCAAGGAATACAGCTAAAATATTTCAACTTAATAAATCAGGTTCAAAGTATTCCCAAAAGAAGATATAACATGCCTGAATGTATTTGCATGTGAAAGTAGATATTTTTGGCAACATTCTGGGTAATTTGCAATATAAAAATTATTTGTTTTAACTATTACACTTTCGTTACAACCCCTCAAACCAACCACTGACAAAAAACATTGCCTACACCTGACCTACGCTGTACTTGGGTTAATTTGCCAAATAATCTGTTATGTTTAATAATTTATGTTTAATTATTCCTTTGTCTGTTGATGGTTGCCTGTTTCTAGCCTCCCCCTCCTGAAGCTCATCAAGGCCAAGAGGATTAAAAGGCCAACCAAGTCACTAACCACTGACCCCATGGCCCAGCTTTGATGACCCCCACACCATCCCGCCCTCCCTTAAGTAAAAATCTTCATCTATAGATGGCCAGAGGGGTGCTGCCCTAAACCCCTTACATGTCAGACGAGCTTTAGAGGTTAACAGCAGCCATTCCTCTTAGCTGTCAAGGTCCTCTGATGAGGGCAAAGGAAAACAAAGAGGAACCACGTCACAAACAACACGTTTCAGCTCAGCAGTCACCATTATAGAACCAACCAGACTCTTTACATGCTTTTGTGGGTCAACCGGAGCGGTTCGCTGGCGCCCGACTGCATGGAGTTACGAAACGAGCCAAATGAAACAGTTAGCTTGATGTTTCAACTGCATGCATCATGGCAAGTAAATTTAAGATTTTAGCAACCACAGAATACACTGGATTTTACACCATGAAGGTTGTAAATGGAGGGTGTAAATATGGTCTATTCTTTGTGTTTTTAATTTATAGAATTAGGAAGTGGGATGCAAATAAATAAATGCAGGCCTTCGTGCAGCAATCTAAAATGCATGTGAGCAACACAATAAATCACTCTTAAATTAAAAAGTAACATACCTAGGGGCAATTAAGCAACCAACTGTAAAAGCCAGTGTGTGAACAGTTAGATACAGTGACCTTGGGTTAACAAGGAACACGTAATTTAAGTTCAGGTAACAGCTATGCTACAAACAGAACACTGAGTAACTGCTATTGTCAGCATTATGAAAGTGAACGTAAAACGATATTGTCGCGCTTTGGTTTTTAGAAAATAATTAGGGAAAAAAACATGACCGAATCACTTCAAGATGTTCAGTCAAAAAGTACACTTTAATGAATGCAGTAGGTTCTTGGTGAAATGGACTGAACCTTTGTACAGCGTGTTGATTTGATGTCCATCCTTTTTCATTATTAATACTAACTGTGCTAAAATCGAACAAAACTTTAAGTAGCATTGCTGTTCAAGTACAAAAATTTGTGATGATAATAAAAATAAAAATAACCCCTAACTCCCATCAATCTTTCTAAAAAAATATAATAACAGCGCAAGCGCAGTGACAGTAAAGTAACAACGTTACCTCACTATTTAACTTTTCTATAATGGAACAATGCAATCCTGACATTTTCAAGTAATGAAAATGGAATGAACAATAACTAGTGCCAACCTGTCTTGTACTTTCTGAAAGGTTTTGAGTGTGTGTGTGTGTGTGTGTGTGTGTACATATTTGAAAGCCCAGGTATCAGCCTGTCAGGCCCAACAGTCTCTTGTGGTCCAATATATGTGTGCTCGGCCATCAGAGGGGGATGGTAGGGGGCTGGAGGGTATATATGTCTTCTGGGTCCAGACCTCTGATGCAGAGGACATGATTGAGCGCCGCGGCCCTGAGAAAATAAGTCTGGCTTCCTTCCCTGCCCGCTATGTTTCATGTCCACACAATTAAACAAGTCACTCTGGCTGCTGCTGTAGGCTTTTCCGAGAGTGAGGCAGGGAGGGCGGGATAGTTGGGGTGTGAGTGTGTGCGAAATCACCACGAGTTCACTGGCTGTGGGCTAATCTTATCAGAGCCATTATTGGTAGCGTTTTTCATCTTTATGGTCAAGCTAACAAGCCTCTGAAACTGTTAATAAAAGAAAATGTTCCCATGCTGAGAATGAAGACAAATGGGATTTTCATATGGCATAACTCACCCTGTTAAACAGAATTATAATGGCAAAGAGACGAATTCAAGTAAGAAGAATGACATGCACACACATTCCGCAAAAGCAGATCACATTTTCTACAGAGGGAATTGAGAAGGTGATGTCAAGCAAAATTTATTTTTATTGTAATGTTTCATCTTGAATAAATTCTTCAATGTCATGGACAGAGTATAAGCAATTACACACAAGTGCGCTGCTGTAGACGACCAGGTGTAGATAGGAGCTGCAGAATGTCAACTACACCGACTGCTTGCCAAGCTAATATACTAGGTCAAAAGTACACAAGAATGGTGTGACTGCCAAAAGTGTGTAAAAACCAACACAAATGCATGACTGTAAAGCAAATGAAAAGTGAACTGTCGTGACCAGTTAAGGCTATCTTATTGGATAGTGAGAGCTATCCAGTTGCTTGTGAACAGTGGAGAGGTCAGAGGCTAAGAGTGTGTAGTCATTGGAGGATGGGGTTTTGGGAGGCAAATTTCTCTACATAGTGTGTGTGAATGTCATATCAGCGAATTAGTTCCAGACACTGTAGCCAACAAGGATAAAGACCCACTTAGACATTTTAGAGTCTCTTCACCTACACTCAATACACACTCTCTATCCTGTCCAGCCCCCACACCTGACAACAGTTCCATCTTTCTTATAAGACAAGGGTCGCCTGCCAGTGACCTGTTATCAATGGCCCTGGCTCGGCCTCCAGACATTGTTAATCTGTCATGACTTGTTTACATCTGTTCAAACGTTCGTATGGTTGTGCCGGTTAGCGTCAAGGGATCTCTAATGGCTGATTTTTATGTCTATATTTTGTCAAACCCATAAGAAATGTTGGGGGTAATAATTGGCAGAAGCCGGTTGGTCGGTCTGAGTGGTCGGTCTGCATCCACGTGGGTTCCCCTCACAGGTAACACAACCGTTCATCCTCCTCTTCCAACAAACCCCTGGGAACAGGACAGAAAAAAGTGAATAATGCAAAAGGTAGAAAGCATGGAAAAGCTCTGCTGAAGGCAAAGAAAATAAGAACCCAGTGGTTTTTGGGCTACCTGTCACCCACTATAGTGAGTCCCAGATTAAGCCTGATTAACCGAGCCATGAGTAACTTGGTTGAAGTAATGCACTACGTCACTGGGAAGCTAAGACAACCAGGATCTGCTCCTATTGGAACAGTGTCCATTATAAATAAATAAATTACTGGCATAGTCAAGCTTCGTTCTGTAGTTGAACATCCAAAAGAGAATCAAGCCTTTTTCATTCATTGTTTTCATTACAGAAAACAAAAAAACTCTTTGTAACTAAAGTCAATGAAAAGTTAGGCGACTTCACTGCCTACAGTTTTTGTCGGTGCGTGGCGTACGATTTGGGTCACAAGTGTCTTTTTTTTAGGGATCAGAGTGTTTGAAGGGAAGCTAAGGTGGTGGCGCTGAAGCACTGGCAGGCTGCCAGATCAAGTGGCTTGGCAGAAGCACAGGGTCCTGACAGCGTGAGGTCGGAATCCCTACGGTCCTTTCCATGAGCAGAAAGGATGTGCCGGGGGTTCGGGGGGAGTGCGTGTGGATCAGAGGGGCGAATGGAGAGGTGTTCAGAGGTTTGGGTAAGGTGGGAAGGGTAAAGTGCGTCACTTCACATTCCATGATGGCAGATGGTTGAGCGTGCACGTGACCAGGCGCGCGCGCGCGCGCACGCACACACACACACACAGCAAGGACACAGGAAAGGAAATTGCATCATGTTTTCTGGGATGGTTAAAGGGCCTGTTTCCTGTGACCTGGATGTCCTTGAGTGTCAGGCCTTTGTTCTTGGGAATGTCTTAATAGGAATATTATGGAGAAGGGGTTGCCAGGTGATATCATGATATGTCAGACACACAATTGTTGGCAGAATTTCCTGATCTGGATACTACAAGTAAGCCTCCTAGGTGACGTTATGAACAGTATAGACAATATGAAACACATTGACCTTCATCAGGCCATCATTGTATCTCTGCAGAGGCATGTGGGCTTCTTCATGTTTAAGCTCAATACCATGCATTCCTTGTACAGGCCTGGATGGTTCAAAATTAAATTCTCATTCCAGCCCTGGAGTAACCTCCACGCAGACTAACCTCAATGCAGACTAGCCACCACGCAGACTAACCACCACGCAGACTAACCTCCACGCAGACTAACCTCCACGCAGACTAACCTCCACGCAGACTAACCTCCACGCAGACTAACCTCCACGCAGACTAACCTCCACGCAGACTAACGTACACATTGACTAACGTACACATTGACTAACCTACACATTGACTAACCTACACACTGACTAACCTACACACTGACTAACCTACACACTGACTAACCTACACACTGACTAACCTACACACAGATCTGTGGATACAACAAAAACACCTCATTCAAATGAACGAAAAAGGCCTGAGGATCACAAAAAGTAATCACAGATGTAAAATATATGTTCAAACTTCAAAATCTGCTTTGTATGAGCTTTTAATAAAAAATTGGTTTTATTTGACCTGGAATATAGAGTAAGGCATTTTTGGCTGAATAAACTGATGCAGTTACAATGTGGTGAAATGACGTAGAATCAGGCATTAGAAAATTATATGAACGTATGGAACTATAAAATTACAATATCTATGTGATCGCTAGTCAGAATTACTATAGAGGGCACCATGTTATTTCTGGAGATGTATTTCCACATGTTTTAATTCCAGTTCATGTTTTTAGATGTTGTCAGTTCCACTTTAAGGCGTCCAGGTCTTGGGTACACCAACACGTGTTACTGTTGGCTGAATTGGACTCTGGAAACACTTAATGTGTTGATGTATATGGGTGACCTAGTCCCACCTGTAGGCAGCAATCTCCATGTCCAGGGCCATCTTCTGACAGAGCAGCTCCTCATAGTCATCGCACTGCTCCCCCATTTGGAGGCGGAGGTCCTCCTGCTGCCCACGCAGCTCCTCAACACTACACTGAGCAGAAGGACTTGAAGTTACAGGAGATGCTTTGCCAAATAACTGGTTTAGAGTCTGAATGATCATCAGGACAGTTGTTTCGGTCAAAGCTCCATTTCTGAGATTTATATCTCTGTATTTAGAGCTTTTTGTGGAGATGTTTGGGCAGAGTCCATCCACTTCAACATAATCTACTTCAATGCAACTAGAAAGATCAATGCAACTAGAAAGAGACATCTCAGTTATGGAGCTTTCACCAAAACGGCTGTCTAGATGATCCACTAAAGGTATGCGTAATGTCATCTGTTCCTGGAGCTGTGGTTTGGGAGAACTGTCAACTTGAAGCTTACTTCCAGTTCGGCGATCTCCTCCAGGTGCGCTTCAGCCTTCATCCCGATTTCATCCTCCATCTGCTCGCCACACCTCCTCAGCTCTACAAGCTCCTTTTCAAGCTCTGCGATCTACACACACAGATACAAACACACTCACGCAATACCACGATTCATGTGCACAGTCGCCGATTACATCGTATTGCCTGCTGGTTTAAACTTTGATGATCCACATTCTAGATAATTTCCCGATGCATGACTTGGCACACCTCCATCCAGTCATAGATCATCTCTAGAGAGAATTGATCTGTGAATTTCATTAGAAAGAACATATTAAAACCTCAAACTGTTTACTCCCTTCGGAACCACACACCGCACTGCTGTAAGTAATTACAGCAATCCTAGAAACAATCCGCTGTCAGATGGATGATGACCAGGGGACATCTAGGATGTCAGAAAGTAGCACCCTTCATCCAATATGTTCATAACGTTTGACATCTGGGCTCTGGTCTAGACAGGGAAGAACATAGTGTGCTATTTAGGGAATAGGGTACCATTGAAGAGGGCAGGCACAGAGTTAATATCTGAGAACATGATGATGATGATGCAGACATCCTGCACCGGCCCCCTCTTTCTCCCTCTCTCTCTCCCTCTCTCTCTCTCTCCATATCCAGGGAATTGTGATTGGAGGTTGGCATTTGGTACTCTTGAGTCTGTGGATTTCGTGTTGTGTATGGCAATATGGTGTGTATACAGTGTTGTTGTGGTGGCACAAGGTTTGTTTAGGTTTTAGTTGGGAGGCGGTTTGTGTGTAATGAGGATCTGTTATTAGAGTAAAATAAAAAGGAAGGATGTTTGCACTCCCTCCATTCGTCTGGCTCCTTTTTCTCCCTGTTTCCCGTTTCCTGGCTCTCTATGGGGTGCGTTAAGTAAAGCCCTGGCGAATTCTCAGCGTGTGCAGATGAGCTGTGTGTGCATTGCGGGTGTCATTCACATCCCTAAGCGGACTCCACCACCAGCATGTTTGTTTGGCCAAGTTGTGTCTCGGTACGAAACCCGACCTGGGACATCCATCACAGCCGATGAGAGAGGGATGGACCTGTCCGTCACACAGGGACTGGGCCAGGGCTGTAGCAGAGCGTGGGCATGTGTGCTTCACGATGAGGGCAGAGGAGACGTGTCAAGAGAATGGGACCGCAATAACAGGGGGCCTTGTTTATTTAAAGAGTTGAGGCTAGAACCCTAACCGCAGTAATAAGAACCAACCCGCCACGGTTGTTATGGAAATAGCAAGGTGTCGGCTGTGGTTCGACCGCTGATGATTACAGCGGGGCCACAGCCAATCAGTCAGTTACTGTGGACTGAATCATTCTATTAAGCGCTTAGGGAGGGTACTTGAACGGACTTCCATTACATGTTTTTCTCAGGTTAGTGTAAACTTCAAGTCCTGGAGTGATTTGGCAGAGTTTAGAACATTGGCCCAGTTGCTGATTTAAATACCAGTGTTACTGCTTGCTGGACAAGAACGTCTGCTAAATGACAAAAATGTCAACGTAAAATCTGATTGAGTAAGTCATTGTGGTTTGAGACTAATCCTTGAATGAGTGAACCAATATACATAGTCTACCTTTTTCTCAATGAAGCATCTATCTGTTGTGATTCAGTTAGAATGGTAAGGATGTGTGGAGACCAACAAGAGTTTGGAGGTTCAGACACTTCTGAGGGGATTGAAGTTTCAGAACTGAAGCCTGTGAAATGTTTGGTTAATAAAAAAAGACAGTTGGGGGGGTCATGAGAGAGAGGGAAAAAATTAGAGGGAGCGAAATCTGTCTGGAGATGTGCAGAACTACCAGTTGAAGTCTAGAAAAGTAAACACTTTCGTCGGCGGGAACTCACTGCCGCTTTCGTCATCGGCTGTCACTCACTAAGGCCTACTCAGGAGTGAATTGACTTTCCACTCCTTACAATTCTGTCTGTGAAGACATTCATTTTCCATAATTTTCTTGATTTAGATGCTGAACTCATGGTGAGCTTTTCTGATTTTAAGTCGAAAGGGTGTGAAATTTACTGGAGGGAAGATATACAGGAGAGACTAATCAGTAGATTGGGGTTGTTAAAAAAGAGACAAAGGGTGAGGGATACATAAAGACAGAGAGAAAGAGACCTAACTTAAAAAAGAGAGAAAGGAGGATACAGACACAAAGATAGAAAAAGATAAGCATATTTACTCACCAATTCTTTCAGTTTGTTCACATCCTTTATTTGGGCAACGCTTGTGACCCCAGCAGCTCCATTCACCACTATCTCCTTTTCAGTCCCCACGGCAACAACAGCCCGGGTAGCAACAGCAGCAGCTTCTCTACACTCACACTACAGACAGAGACACAGTCAGCTCCCTTCATTTACATGACACTTTGATTGTTGTCCAGGCATGTTAACAGAGAGCGCTTATTTACAGAAACAATACTGGGAGTAATTAAGAGAACAGCCTTTCAGTTAGCCTCAGTGTCTAACTGTTAAGACTACCTTTCACTTAGATTCAGGAATCAGAAAGGAAGAAGCCTAACCCTTCAACCATGATTCTGTTGAAATGAAGAAACCCCTAGATGATATCTTCAGCTTTTTCCTGTCATGGCCCCTAAATGCATGTGTAATTAGAATCTCAGGAGATACCAATTCAATAAAGCCAGTAACCCTTTTCCACTTCTCACTGAACCACCCACACAGAGAGTTCCAGAATAATCAGGGCCTGCATTAGATTCATGCCCGACGAGACCCATCTTAAACCCTCCTCTCAACATAACCGCATTCTTGGAGGGACGTCCAAATATCACACTATTCCCTACAAATTGCACTAATTTAACCAATCCTGGTCAAAAGTAGTGCATGACTTAGGCAGTAGGGTGGTGTTTATGACTCATGAGACAGCAAATGAGTGGTGACGAGGTCTCACAGGTGTGCCAGAGTCAGCCGGCAATCACAATCACACTTCGAACCCAATAGCAATCATTCAGGGGATGGAGACAATTGTACCTTGTGAGACAGTAATGGAGGCCAGGCCCGGACAGCTAGCTGTCCATCTGGCACAGAACCAGAGGAGGTGAGTGTCTGGGTTAGGTAGAACAAAAGCAGGGCATTTGGGCCGAAACCTTCACACAGACACACATGCACACAACCTAGGTGCCTGGGAAGGAGGCCAGCGGTCTGATTACGGACGTGACCCCGCCAGGGGGGCCGACATCCCCGACCCGGGACCCCGAGGAGGGTCAGACCCACCGGAGAGCCGGGTTGACCCCAGCAAAGCACCTCTAGCTTGTAAAACACACTATTTTTTGACAAAGTGGTCCTGTTCAGGCGCGGGACAGCCCCTCCGATTCTTAGGTTGGTCTCTAGTGTTGTGTCAGAAGGGAAGGAAAACAAACGGAGCCGTTTCTCTGCTGTGTGTTTGTATGAAGGCTCAGATTTACAGCTGGACAGGTCAAACGTTTTGGGGGTTGGACACCGGGGTGGGTATAGCTGGTTAGTGTGCATGTTTTCTGCAGACAAGTACATTTAGATAATGAACAGAGATCACACGGTAGTGTTGTGTGTTTGCATTGGATTTGGTACCTGTATGAGCTCAGCCAGATGGCGGTAGTGCTCCTTGATTCCCAGGATGAGAGGGGCAATGTCAGGGCTGTAAAACTTCAGCATTTCTCTCCCCGTTGAGGACGGACTGTCTGCCGGTGCCACCATGCTTTGAATTACCTGCCGGCGCACGCACACACGCGCACGCACACACGCACACGCACACACGCACACGCACACACGCACGCACGCACGCACGCGCACGTACGCACGCACGCACGCACACCCAACATAACATAAGATACAGTGTGTTGATCGTCAGTGTAAACCAAATCCTCAAGGCTCTGCATTCAGACCTGTAATGTTTCTAAATATATTTTATTGGGACAAACTAAACAATGAATCCTAGGATAAAGAGGGGGGCACAAACATGTAAGCATTAACACACGACAGACTGTGCGTTTCCAGGGAATAACCGCACACCTCAGCGGTGTGGAAAGACACAAGGCCGAAGGCGCATAGGAAAACAATTGTAGGCTATAGCCTATGCCTCAACAATAAAACGATAGGCAGAACAACAATAGCAGGCAACTTGTACGTTTGATTCAAACAACTGTTTGCATAGAGAAGTATTTTATCTTAATTTTGCTGGTGAGAACGGTAGGCTACCGTAATTCTTCTTTCAGAGACCTGCTTATAATAAAGCTGACAAAACTGTAAGATATTTCTTGATTTAAAAAAAAAAAAGGGATCTGGAGATGGATAAACAACCAGTGATGTGTGGTATGGCAACGCGCAGCACTTTAATGGATAAGCCCTTGCCTGGTTCCAGTCCCTGAATCAGGCTAGAAAAGCTCCATAACTACTCAAGGAAATTCAACTGTCCAGTGGTGGGCCGTCAGGGCCTGCAAGGCCTTCTCTGCAGGCCCAAAGATAATCAGAATCAGAAATGTATTTTTGTACTTCTTTAATATATTTTTTTATTTAATATATTTTTCAATAATATATATTTTACAAAGTTCATTTAAATTAGTCTATATGGTGATTTCATTGCTACAGTACGTTCTTTTCAGTTGCCTT
>JACXGM010000112.1:0-23816 GCA_016801145.1 Umbra pygmaea
AAAGACAATGAACTAAATGTTTTAATTGATCGTTTTATAACTCGGTCTAACCAGTAGATAGTGTACGCACCTCGTTCCTTTCTGTTCGCATTTGCACGCATACAATAGTCTTTGCGAGAGAGAGCCTGTCTTTTCATATTCCATAAAGACTCATCTGCAGGGAAGTAACCTACACACGTAGAGGCTCATTAGGCTGGGCGTGTCCCGACCTTGTGAAGTGAGCGCGACTGGAGCGGTAGCCTACTGGAGCGATATTGAGCATGAGCCTTCTGGGCCGATAGCACTCACATACTCTGCCCGGGGAACCTGATTCCTCGTCATGATTACTTTTGAAATCAAAACGGAAACTTGCAGGTAACTGAGTATTGCCCTCGGGTGGTAAAATGTTTAGTTGCTGTCACAGCGAAATTAATTTAATTGCTTAAAAAAAATGTATACGCAACCTGCATTAGTTTAATCGATAACAATTGAACGTGATCGACGAAATTCTTAATGATCAATTGTCGATCGTCGATTAATCATGCCCATCCCTAGTTTATAGTGAAAATAAGCAATTTATTTCAAGATAGCATAGGGTTACAGAGTACAGTCATCTGACGATGGTATCCAATATGGCGTCCATGATTTGAGTTGGCCAAACTCCCTATATATACGGCTCTGAACAAAGGGTCACTGAAAACTGTATATAATGACATTACAGTATTTATGCTCTGTCATGGTTAGTCATCAAAACCACACGACTTAAGCTTATAATTGAATGGCTAACTGAGGTAAGACAGTGATGATAGGTAGGACAGTTTGGCGCATATAACACACATCCAGGCTAAACTGGGAGGTTTAAAACATAATTTTGTTTATTGGAAAAGACTGCATATTAAATACATGTACATGCATACAAAATATAAAACACTGTGTAAAAGACAAGATCCAAACTACTTCATAAAAACATGTCTACAGTAGAAGTGAACTGTTCAACCTTCTAAAATTACGCAGCAAGTTGGCCTGTCAGCTTTTGTTGTTTCCACTAGTTTCTTGCAGCCTCGAAATAGGTAAGTTAATGTACACATTTACATATTCAGTATGGAACTTAGCCGTAATCAGAATTTCCTTAAATCTACTTGTGTATAAATTATTAGTTCTAATCATATTGTATATTATTACATTATGACTAGTACATTGTGAAGCTATGTCACACAGCTGTGACAGGGGAGGAGAGAGCAAGAGACACAGACAAGGAGACAAAGTCAGTTTCTGCCTACAGTACAAAACTTTGTTTTTATTTTTATGGTACACTATATCACAGATATGACTTTAGTCATCACCATCAGTGTCTGCACTATTGTTCAGAACATAAAACTAAAGCTTGCCGTAAAGACTATTTTGTGTAAATGCCGAAAGTTCCTTTCAGGTACTCGGTACTCTGCTTGAATTTAAATCAAAACCAACAAAACATGGTACTGTATGTCACTTTAGTTAAAAATAGGACATGTCTAGACAAGCTGAGGTAAACAAACGAGTAACCAAGCTTCTCTTTTAGACAAATTGGAGACTTAAAAAGACGAATTGGAAAATAGTGATATGAGCCCAATGGCTCTAAAAAGGTGTAAACAGCCCAAGAGTGAAACGCCTGACTGAAATGAGACAGAGCTGACTGACACATCTATCACCCTCCACTTTCCAGCTGAGAGACAGCTCTCACACACACACACACACACACACACACACACACACACACACACACACACACACACACACACACACACACAGGAAGGAGAGCACTGCTTATTAGTAATAGAGAGAGTGAAAGGAAAAACCGGGTCACATCAGCTCACTTTTTCTTTTCTGAAGTATGCCTCTTTGGAATTGTATAAATATGAGTCTCCGCGAGGTTGTTTAACGTATGAATTCAAATGCTCTGTGGAAATATCACTAATGTTATATTGCTGTGTTTTGATGAAATACTGAAGGTTCCGGCTTAGAACAATAAATGCCAAGATGATTTATGATAACATACGGTGTCTTGCGAAAGCAATTGTGATTTGTCACTGATATAAGCAAAAACATACAAAATGTCAGATATTATTTATTTATTTGTTGTATGATTTCTTTCCCCTTTTTTCTCCCCTCCCAATCCCCACTGACCCTGCCTTGTTGGCAGCTCCGCAACTCTTTCGGCAGATGCGGGACGGCGAGGGGCGCGCTCATGGTTCATCCCACCACATGTCGCCCAGCCGCCGATTCATTTCGCACTGCTCATCCAACATGGAAGCCTTTAGTCAGACCATGCACGGGATGATTACGCTCACTGAATTTACATGCACTTGATCTGAAGGAGGCGCCGGAGAGCAACCGGGCAAGGTAGATGATTCAGCATATCTATCCCTCACGTCAATTTGCACTGCCTCGGGCTGGAGGTCCGGGGAAAGCCGAAGAGTATTCTGTCCTGCTTGATTACAGCAGTCGACTTATAAAAGATAAGAAAAAAAGTAGATTTATGTAAATCAGTAATCAGTGAGTTGGTAGTGGAGATGGTGCAAACGTTCCATGCTTAAAGGCTACTTCAAAACTGTCAATCAAATAGGTGAGTTGGTGTCACTATAAATTATTTGGTCAAATCACGATTTTGCAGCGGTGTTGCTTAAACATGAAGAAGCAATGTAGCGTAGGCTTAGAAATGGCTTCACGCAGTTCAAGGCAGGATGAAGCTGTAGAGCCCGATGCTACTTAACAAGGTTACCTAGATAGTTATTCAAAACTTATGTGGGATTCACAAAATGGTAGAATCATTCCCATTTCAAACGGTTGGCAGGATAATGGTATGATATTTGTGGAGAAAGGTCTGCTATTCCCTTGTGTATGCATGAATAGAACACATTCAAAATCACAGGATAAACTGCCCAGTAAATGTCAGGTTGCACAATAACCATGACATTTTTGCACAGCCGCTCTCATAATGTGACACGGACTAAAGGCTGATGTCACACTGAGAAAGCAATTGCAATAACCTTCAAATTGCACAACCCAAAAACAAACAACCCGCTAACAACGTACACAATTAGCAACGCCATTAGCAATCTACATTTAATGTAAATATACCTCAGCGTGTCTTCAGTCACCTTTCGTGATAGTTGAGTTTCTGCTGACTAGCCCAGGTAAATGTAAGTATTGAAGCCATATTAAGGAACCAAAGAACAATGCAATGGAACGGTGCTTATGTGGATAGCCCAGAGTTGGAAAAAAGGAACATTCGGTATCATTCATGTAAACATTATGAATGTCACTATGAGGTGGGCACAGGTTTTGTTCAAAAAGGCCAAAACCATAATTCCACCCGCTTCAAATACAGGCACATTGGCTACACTGTACACCTTTTCATTCTGCTTGAGTTAACTGCAATGAGATGCGATCGAAAACATCGTAAAATGAACACCGTGCACATTTGAGTTCAAAATATAAATTTCACAGTGGAAGCTTGTCATGAAATGTTCAATTTATGAACAGATCAATCAACAGGCCTGACCTATTACCTGTATGGCAGCTTGTCGCAAACAGTATTTCACGTTAACGCCCTCTTGACATGGAACTATATCGATTGGCTGCTTTGCCTGGGGGAGTGCCTCTTTCGTTTGATATCCAGACTTGAGGGAAAGACAAATCTGTTCAATGGTATGCAATGCACTCTATCGTTCCTGGGGCTTTCTTTCACTAGTCAATGGAAATGTTCCACAGTGCTACTGTCTGCTTGCATAGTTCACTCACAGACTCCTTTCATTGTAGTCATTAGCAGTTGTCAAAATGAGGGGTCTTGTACCGAATGTTAAAAAAGAAAGTTGGGAACAATCAGATGGAACCAACCGGAAGTTTGAGTTTTATTTCTTTTCAACTAGAGGCTCCAGAAGGAAAACGTACATGAATTATGTTTGTTTGGTAAAGTTGTTGGCAGCAGAGGATTATTAAATCCTGGACTGAAATACTACAACACTGCCCGAGCATGTCTGACTTATGCCTTAGGACGTCGCAGCACAACGACTCAGCCTAATGTGCAAAGGGATAATATCAAACAGTCTGATCACATTGACAATCACTATCTATTGGTGCAATATCTTAGGATTTTAAAAGGACAATGTCCCCAAAACACACAAATTGAGTAATCACAACCATCATGGTTGCATAAAATTGGGGGGATGGAACTCCTAAATTTATGTTATTTGTAGCAGATAAATCAAATGGTTTGAAACAGCCACAAATAAAATGTCCGCAGTCGGTACTCATTTTTAAATCATGTTTATATGCCTTGAGTGTAAAGCAGAAATAGCAATTTTGACTTTACTGTCCCATTACCTGGAGGACACTTTCGGACTGGGAAAGTTGACTAATGACATAATTCACCTGAACATACTGCCGCACTTGGTTTTAAGCATCAGTTCGTTCCCATTTTGTTTTTCCAAACCTGCGTGCATCAATCAAACTTTATTCATAGAGCACTATTTGTACAAAAAATGCATCTCGAAGTGCAGAAAAGTTAAGTTATTTCAATTCACAGGCTAAGAACTTATCAGTAGAACTGGTAATTTGCAAAAGAAAATAATAGCTTTTGACGGAATAGAGCTGCAATTTTGAACACCTCAGCCAGATTAATACCTAGCCATCCCCGGGAACACTGAGGCCTTGTTATGCCCTGTCTAGCACGGCAAACAACCAGTGTTATGCCTCAGACAGCATTTCCTGTGGATCAGCACTTTGTTTTGCAGAAATTGGACTGTAGGAATGAGGTTCAAAATTCTGCATGGCAGCACAGTGGACCTTACTCTGCAAATGAGCATACTCCCAATGTTCAGGCCTTTACTGCATGCCTGCTAAGCCAGCCACAATTGTCTCACTGTAGGGCTAAACCGCGTGGGGGCTTGTACTAATTGTGTGTCCAGCTACTGAATTCAGTTTAGTAGCAGTTGGCTGTTTTGATGTCTTGGATGCCAAGTAATGTGCAGAAAGAGGGAATCAGCGAAAAGGATTTCAAACTCGGTGGTTTGCTGGCACCTGTGATGTACTGAAGCTGACGGCGTATACGGTGTTATGTAGATAAAGAGAAAATTAAAAGGCGATTATAGTGGTGATGACGAGAACGACTGTGAGGAAGACGATCATCATTACCATCATCGTTATCCCCACACAGAGCACGCTAAATCAGTCATTTTCAATATCGCTCCTGCAACAATTACTTGGAGGAACTCCACAAGGGGAAATAAACATAATAAATAGCGCTCCAAAACAAGCTCGAAAGCCTGCTCTTCAAAGGCTCTTTTAAGTGAAATGGCAAAATAAGGTGAATTAGTCCCTGACTGTGAACGGAGGGCGGGGGGGGTTGGGATTGGTGATAAAAACAGTTTACACGCGGCAGTTTCCTTTCTGATGTTTCTGTCAAGACGCTAAGCCTTCCATCTTTAGATCTTTTCACAGTTTAATATAAAGAACAGCCTGTGTTTCTTTAAACGCATCTAAGAGTTGAATAGAATAGCTAAGCTAAATCGAGTTGTCAAACGAAAATCTGGCACCATTTGCATTGAGGCTCATTAATTCTAATCACTGTATACAGAAACTCGTTTTCAAACACACCACATAAAAAATTTCTAGCATGTGGCATTCATTTATCCTGCAGTTGAAACATAAAAGTACAAGGTAGAGGAGTAGTGTAGATGATATACAGTATGACAATATGAATAGCGTAAATATATCCAATGCAAACATAAAAGAAAAGGGAAAATCCTGTGTAAATGAGTAGAGGGACATAACAAATTCAGATACAGCATTTTTCTGAGATGGTGTGGGTCCACGTACCCACTTAGAGGGAGAGGTTACAGTAAATCATTGAAACAAATCAATGCACCGGTGGCTCGTGGCGCCCAAAACTTTACTGAGACCATAGAAATAGAATGGATAGAAAGGCCTTTCCAATTCAAGTCAATGTAGCAGAATGGTCAGAGCGGCAGCCATTTTTATATCATTCCATTGCAAAGATCTAGCGGCCTACTTCCGCATTAAACTGATTTGCAACAATCAACATTTTGTTGCGTGCTAATTGAATGACTACGCCAAGCAGTTCAATGGCCTTTCTATCCATTCTATTTCTACGACTGAGTCACTTTATGTTAATTTTTCCTTTAATTGACCGCTTCTGTATATGAAGTCCACTGTATGTAGTTGGCATGGAGGGTTTACAAAAAATAAAAACATCCATAGACACATTGTATTAACGCATTGCAGTCAGTGACATGTTGACTTAAAGAAAGAAACAACGTACCTGGTGGATCTAAGCCAAATTATAATTGCATTCAGACAGGCACATTGAAACCAAGCTTTTTACTGAAATACAGATATCAGGTCAAAGGAATCCCTTAGCAAATTTAAGACCGATCATTACCTAGAAATAACATTTACTGTTTTAATACAATACTACCTAAGAATTAACTGTACATTAATTTAAGTAAAACAGCATAATTCTGCTAAATGGTTGCCGATAGAGAAGTCACTGAGCACATCAAAAGGCCATTCATGACAAGTGCAAAGTGGTCTTTTGGGTCGAACATATCCATTTTCAAATGATAACTCCCAAAAATATTAAGAAGGCCCATAATTGATGGAAAGGATTGCAGCTGCATAAATTTATGAATACAAAATGACCTCTTTGATGTAGAAAAAGACTATGACTTTTCAGATATGTGCTTGAGTAAGTCTGAACCAGATACTGTAGCTTCTCAGAAAAAGCTGACTTCAGCATTGGCCGGCTATCATCAATCACCAGATATTACTGTCCGACAGGTAGATTAATACTCCAGATAGGCGAATCTAGAGAGATCCGTGTTGAGCAAAGTCTACAATGCAGGTCGGTTTATCACCCTATATCAAAGAATACATGACAAGACAATTGAAATATTAAAATACCAGTAGCATTTATCAACGTGAATTCACAGTTGTGAATAATGTAGAAGAGGGTCAATCTAGTATTCTGTAAAAAATTATTGGAGAGTGTGTAATAGTTTTCACAAGTTTTTATTTTATGCTACTAATCATACATTCACTGCACCTATGGAACATGAGCAGTGATGTAAACAAAACCACTGCACCATGTCATCACAGAGCCTGGCTCAGGCGCAGTGCAGAACCAGCCTAATGGCCCTGAATGGAAAACACGCTCTCTGTCCGCTAACAGGCAGATGCCCTAGTAGCCTTTGACACGTTCGGGCCAGCACTGCTGTGCCTTGTCTAAACTGGTCGGCCGTGCCGACTGAGTGGTTACTGCACGTCAACAGAGGATTTACCTTTGTGTTATACAAGCTAGAGTCCTGGGTAGCGAGTCGACAAAAAGGCCTGCTGGCCTGTCATTTAACGAAAACAATGTGCCGACATGCACTGCTACCAAATTGACCTGGTATATTCATGTTTTGAATCCCTGACACATTTCAGAAACCCCTCTCAGAGAACAGTCGTAGAGACAACAATTCAAGCTGAAGGTAAAATATCTGTTTAATGTAACTCCGTGGCAGCTACAGCTGAAAATGCTTGAGAAACACCTCGACTAAACACCTCAAATTACTAGGATGGGCAGAGCACATCCTTCACTCAAACAAGTTTAAGCAGCGGATTCTAAAATGTCTCTTGATTTCCCGAAAGACAAATGGTCAGACGATGCTACCTCTATGCCAGCAAAGCACAGCATGTTCAAACCATCCCAAACCAGCCCAACAACAGCCCAACAACAGCCCAACAACATCCCAACAACAGCCCAACAACAGCCCAACAACAGCCCAACAACAGCCCAACAACAGCCCAACAACAGCCCAACAACAGCCCAACAACAGCCCAACAACAGCCCAAAAACAGCCCAAAAACAGCCCAAAAACAGCCCAACAACAACCCAACAATAGCCCAACCACAGCCTGCTACTCTGACCATTGAAAAGGATAAATACTTCCACACGTAAGTGAATGGCAATGACAGGTCTCCAGATTGTTGTAAAGGTCCCTAGTGAATATAGTTTGCAGAAACACTTCTTCAAGAAAAGCCAGACTCCTTTAACGTAATGGGGGAACATCTCGAGACCAATCCCATTTGACTGATTAGTAGGGCTGATAGGTAATGTATCGATTGTTAGAAACTCTGAGATGGCATGTGGACAGCTAGCCCTCCTTGGGTGCAACTATACTGGTCAAGTGGTACATTTTTAGACTAATACTGTTCTCTGCCTTTCTACTGATTTTCCATTTTAACAGCAATCCAAATCACATTTTACATTCACTCTTGTTTAGTACATGGTGGGCAATTAAAGGCGAACCCAGTGCCTGAGCAATTTTTTGCACAGGCCAAGTCTTTCAGGGATGAATATGTATAAATATAGCTCTGCCTAGTCAAAATAAATCATTCATATTGTGATTGACCTCTTTAGAGGGGCAGTGACTCCGACGGGACTGTGACTTGTCACACAAGATTTGTTTCAGGTGTCGAAAGGTTCTGTGAGTCACCCAGACTCCAGACATATGTGATGAGCGAAGTTAGCCAACAAGAGAGGGAGGGAGCGAGAGAGATCAAGAGGGTTTTACTGCAAGAGATTGAATCAAGCAGTTCACTATAAAGTCAATTTATCATCCACCGCATTAACCTATCTTCTAAAGTGTAGGCAAAAAGATACCCAGACATTTCACGATTAATGACCCATCGCAGAGGCAAGTGCAACCAAAAGCAGAAAAAGATATGTTTTTCTTCCACAGAACATCAGATTTTAGTGGGTGGCTGATGTATGGCCAGCTAAATTTACATCACAACTTAGTCATTTTTCAGCAAGGTTACTAAACTGGCCAAACTGTAATTATTCTACCTTTGTATTACTCAATGGACAGAAAGTGCTAAAAAACATTTGTCTTGTCAATTTTTAGATGCAATTTGGCTAGGCAACCACGTCATATTGACAGTGGGAATATAATTTCAGTCAAAACATGTGATACAATTATAGAACACCCCTGTCTGCTGTATCTTGATAGGCCATCTTTCAAAATGGTGAAATAGAAACATGTTTATCCTCAGAAGTCCTTTGTAATCTCTTCAAACATACAGACAACATCACTGTGCTAATAAGAACTCGGCCCAATGAGCCGTCAAAGACTCGTGAACCAGGCCTAGATATAAGACTACACTCTAGCCTTTAATGAAAGCTATACTAGCAGACCTGAAAGATAGTCGTTCATCCATGAAAACCGACTGCACTTTGTCATGTGTCAGATTATTTAGTGCTGGGGGAAAAAAGCACATTGCCACATGAACCAAAACAGAATGATCTCTTAAATTGGAGTCAATATCGTCTGTGTGAGAAATGAGGATCGTCAGGACAATGGGGCAGAATTATTTTTCCAGCATGTGGAGTCCGCAAACCGAAAACTGACCCAGTGATAAATGAACTGTGCCTCTAGAACTGAAGAGCAAGTGCAGTTTTAATATCCATGTTGCAAGATTGTTGTTCGTGTTATTTGCAAGTTAATGTTTAAATCAGCCTAATTGCATACAGTACAGTTCACCATGCATGGCTTTGCAGTTCTGTAAATACAATTTCATGTCACTTCATAAAGACAAAGGAAGCAGGCCTGTTTAGCGGTTGCTAGGAATATAGTAGTCTCTCCTGTAATCGGGTTTATAACTAATATAAAGATTTCATTTCACAGGGAGAAGAGAAGGAGGGAGAGTCGCGCCTTAGATGTCTGTGAGGCCAGAGACGAGACGAGAGAGAAAGAAAAAAAATAGTGAGTTCCCAGCATATTTTTTTAAGGCATTGATCCTTCCCAGCTAAACTTGGGATTATTTCCGGAGTTGGCAGTTCATCATTCTCAGATGCGGGGGGGGCGGTTGGGTGCAGGGGTGAGAGACCTGTCAGAAAGACACTCTGCTGCCAATTAGTATCAATCAGGAGGAAAATATGAGCTGTGCTGTGTTGCAGTTTCAACACAGGTCTTTTTCCACTTCACATCTTAGATCCTCCTCTCAAGAAATAAATGTTGTTATTTAAGCAACAAACACCTTGTGATTTTGTTTGTGAGTTTTTAAATGATCCGATTGCATTGTGTGAAATCAACCTAATTCTCACCTATTCTGACTGTCACATTACACATTTGCAGGACTCAGTGTGAACCTATTGTGTTGAGCAAAATGGTTAAGCCAGCCCATTACATGTACCGGTAACCTCTATTAGCCATTTCATTTCATGGTTGACTAGATTGAATATATGAAGCCAACAGTTAATTTCAACATGAAAAAGGTGACATGACTTGTGGACTTTGTAGTGTTTCACACACCGAAACATGCTGTTGACCCACTTACTGGGTTGCAAGCATTGGGTCAATTGGTTGTGCTGTTTACTGTCAAAAGAGAGATCTTACATCAGCAATTTTGTTTTGCCAGCTTAATGGAGGTTACTGCTAACACCAATGGGGACCTTATAGCTTGCTGTAGAACATAGTTAAATATAAGGTGACAGGTCATGTAGGGGTGAAATCACTCCGGTACTGACACTTTCAGTCTGTTTAGGTTTACATTTGACATTTTAGCCATTTCACATACTTATTCAAAGCAACTTACGGATTGTACAGGCACACCCCCTAGAGCAACTTAGGGTAAGACGCCTTGCTCAAGGGGCACCACAAGAATTGGCCCACATGGGAATCAAACCGGCAACCTTCCGCTGACGAGTCTGAAAACCTTGAGCCACCTGATGCCATTGTCTTTTGCTGCTTGCAGCTTACAGGGTGACACCATACTTCAGTTTCTGGCCGACCGGAACGTTGCCCTATGACCTTTCAGAAGAGACAGAAGACACCCACTGTGGACAAAACAACAGTTGGATGTTGTATGGTAGATGTTTTGCTTTTGCAGACTTTATGTGGTAAAATGAACTGAATTCTTTCTTCTCGCAGCAGCCAACACGTCCACTAAGATAGCAGCTTGGACGGCCAAGTGACTGAAGTACAAGGTGTCTGAGAAAGGCAAGGAGATAGTACCTATGTTGGAGACCTCATGCTATCTGCGATGGCCTCTGAATGACAGTGAATTGGAAGCATCAAACTGACATTGGGTTTTTGTCATTATTCATTACAGGTTGGGACAAACATGCCTGAGGACCTTAGACTACTTAGACCTCAGACGTTAGACTACTTTTCAGAAAACTATTGTTGCTGCTCTCATTTTACAGGTGTACAAGTGTGTACATGCTTTTTGTGTGGTGTTTGTGTGCAGTGTTAGGCAAAAACATCTGGTGAAGGGGAGTAACATCTTAGACGTGTGTAAACATTGCTTTTAGAACAATCACTCAAAATGATTTGTTGTACGCATAAGACATTTGACAGTTTACTGGCCTCTTTGTTTTCTGATAGGGATGAAATAGTCTGCCTTTTAAATTGACTCAGAATGTACTTTTGTATCCATCAATGGCCTACAAAATGTTCATGTGGAGGAATGTTACACTTTATAGTGCTATTTTACATTTTGAAAAAAGAACCTTGTATTTCAAAGACCAACAGATCGCACTGTATGTCTGTGTTGTTCTAGCAAGGCGATACAAATGGATTATTTGAAATTCAACAGTCTCCTCATTGTGCGCGGCTTGTGCGTATGTGCAAAAAACTGTGTGAGTACTTCTTTTTGTACGTTTTATAGGAGAAAAAAAATGTCCAACAGTAAATTGAAAACATGCATTCTAAAGTCGAAATGTACCAAGAACTGTGAGCAGGACAACGTTGGTCGTAGTGCCGTTTGTTGCGAAGCAGAACATGGTGCGATTTGATTAAATGACTTTTTCACAATGTTGGGTTGGGGCTTAGATTTCAACTTCACTCACACTTCTGCCACAGCTTGGCATGGGCAGAGAGAGGATGGCAATTTGATAATTACAGAGCACAAGCAGCCCATGTACTCCGCTGCACATTGTTCAATTGCTCACCAGAGGCTGTCGTACAACACGCTCCGAATTTGTAGACAGTCAAACTCGCCATTAAACTTGGTTACATTGCTGGTTGCGAATCGTTGCCAAATGTTACGGTGAAGTAACTTCGTCCAGCTAACGTGTGTGAGCGAAAGCCATCGCCACCGACACTGCTGTCATGAAAGGCAGACATTTTGCCAGCAGAAAATGCATTCTGCTTAGAGCACCACATTATGCATTGTCATGCTTTGTCCCATGGTTGATAAGCCATTCGTCACAAAACGTAGCCTGTTTGGAGATGGTAATTCAAGACGGGTGAACAACAATCGCTGCCAGGATTCGATTTTGTGTATGATAACACATTCACATCAAAGCACACCCAATAGATAAACATCCTGTTTTGCTTAATGAATCAAATTATTCTTAATCAAATAGATTTCTTGTTTTGTAACTGCTTCACAGCTAACATATTGAAATCACTACAATCCACAAACAACACAAGAAACAAATAAATTTGGATTTACATGGGGGGACCAAAATTATTTGCACCAATGGAAGCCAAATTGCTCAATTCAATGTAATCTAAGTAAAATACCGGTTGCCATCCAATTGCCAATGCTGTTGAACTCCATTCAAATATGTGCTTTCACTTGTTCTGGATCCCTGTTAAGGTCGTAACAATAATAAGGATATATTTGTCAAAAATATGGCAAGAGGAGAACACTTGCCAACACATGTATCTTCCAGCCAGACTATAACAACAACCATACACAATGTGGGAAAATAAAAATAAACATTTTCAAAATATCTTCCTCTGAGCTATTGTATCAGTATGAAATAATACCATGCCCATATATTTAAGCATATACAGTTGAGCCTAAATAGTTCAGCTTTTGAATTATTTATTTTATACACATTCATTCCCCTTTCTTAGCCTATTTCCTCACACTTGAAACATAAAAACAGTATTCCATAGGGGAATGCAGGCACAGTCTTTCCAATGTTTAATTTTCCTGAGAATTAATATTTGGTGGAGTTCTCGTTTTCTTCATTTCAAAGTAAAAGTGTTGGAGCTGGAGGGTGGGTGGGTGGATGTGGAGGGCCAATTCAATTGTCTGGTAAAGCTACAAGCATCATACACACGACGCTAGTCTGTGTTTACACGTTCGCACCCACCTTTGCTAAATGTGTATGTCACACTCGTTGGCCTCCGTACCAGGATTTGCTGCTGGCTCCAGCGTTATGCTTCAGAGACGATGGAGGAAAGTGCACCGATTCAATGGGAGAGGACCAGAGGAGAATATATCTACACAAAAAAAACAGCAAAGGTTGACTGGATCTGCTGCCCTCGGTTCACTCAGAGAGCCTCCTCTCTTGTTGTCCAGAGAGGGAGGGAGGTGCGTGGGTTGGGAGTGAGCAGAGGCCAGGCGTCATCCTACAGCCAAGTAAAGTGCTCAGTTGTCCAGGGTCGGCCCCGGAGCCTGCATCAGCTTTGGCAAAATTACCCTGATGCGTCCATTTGCAAATATTTAGGAGAGCTTTGTTTACATGGATGGGGTCCAACCATTTCAGCATCTGCACTGGGGAACTATGCTAAGGAAGTGTTTGGTTTGGCTAACTGTCAACATTTCCCAATCTGTTAGGGTCCTGAGTGATTATTAAATATCCATAGAGCTAAATCTGTACTTTAACAAGTTTATTCCGATAAGTTTATCAAAAGAAAGTTTTACCTATGAACAAAATGTATCTAATGCTCACTTTTGTTTAAATAACATCCAGACAATCCACAAGCCTAGTCGACTTGGGTTCATGTGGAGCTCAGTAACATTCACAGTAGTGTGATAAGAAATATCATTGTGCTTCTCTAGTCAGGCAAATGAACTAGCAGGATCTTCTTTCCCACTGTTCTATTCAATAGTAGTACAGATGTTGGTGGAGAGGGGGCAGTAGTGTGTGTGTGTGTGTGTGTGTGTGTGTGTGCGTGTGTGTGTGTATGTACGGGTGTGGGTGTGTGTACATGTCTATATGTAGAAATTGACCATTTGGGAACATTTTTTAAGTCCACTGTTGGAGAATTGCGATTCATGGCTCAGGGGTTAGGTTTAGGGAAAACATGGACATAGTATTGGAAATCGGGTTACTATTAGGGTTAGGGAAAACATGGACATAGTGTTGGAAATCGGGTTACTATTAGGGTTAGGGAAAACAGGGACATAGTGTTGGAAATCGGGTTACTATTAGGTTTAGGGAAAACATGGACATAGTGTTGGAAATCGGGTTACTATTAGGTTTAGGCATTGCCAGTTAGGTTTAGGGTTAGGCATTATTGAAAGGTTAACTTTAGACACTAAATGTGGGTCACTGAGGTTATGGTTAGGGTATGGTTAAGGTTAGGGGTAAAGTTAGGGTCAGGGTTAGGTTTAGGGCTAGGAAATAGGGAACATGATTCTTTTGGTAAAAATTACTTAGATACATAAAAATTACTTAGATCCACACTTAGATACATTAACATGGCTATGTGTGTGTGTGTGTGTGTGTGTGTGTGTATCATACAGTCGTGACCGGTCAAGTTGCTAGACCATGCTCTGTAGCTTATGAAATATTACTAGAGATTAAATATTAGATACAAGCAGCACTTTTGTCACAAAGCAACATAACCTGCTCCCCAAGGGTTGGCTGATGAATTACATTAGAAAAAAAGCCTACCTTGGAGACCATAATTGGCTTCATTGACCATTCCAAACATTTTAGGCTTTTTCCAGACTGAACAAATGCATGAATGTTAATTATTTTAGCCCATAAACATGGTGTTCCATCTTGTGATGAAAGAGTTGGTGGCTGATGAGAGAATGATAAGTATAATAAGAGCTCAAGAAAAATCCACTAATTTTGTTGAGAAGTAAAGAACTAAGGCTATTATAAATATATGATAGGGAGATGAACTTGGAAAAAATGTAAACAGTTGTACAACTAAAAAAAGTTTACAATAAGTAGAGTTTACAATATCTCATACAGGATTATACGCATTCATGATATTCATCAGCACCAGTTTGAAGAGTATATGTTGGATTTTTCAAGCGTCAGTCCATTTAATCATAACGCAATATTCAAATTTCCAAACTGACATACATAAAGTGTCATCATCCTACTTAGATGTGTCATCTGACAGCCTAAAAGGCATATCCATTGGTACTGTCGCTCACACTTTGAATATCTCGAGTCAAAAAGCTGCTTTAGATCTCTTTCTCCAGTTTTGAGCTTATGATGTGTGCCGGCAGTTTTATGGCCCAGTTAATATTCTGACACAGTACCGCCACTGCACTGTTGAAAGCCAAAATTGCCCTTGCCGAAAAAGGAGGAAAGTGGAGCAGATAAACTGTTTTTTGTCACCAAACTGCCATTTTGGTGTCTGAGCAAAGTCACAATGCGCATTTTTATTTTGTTCCGACCTTATAATAACAGTTATGATAACTGATTACATATTCTCATTTGAAATGGTGGCCTGGCCAAGAAATGCATAACAGTGCAAAGATAACGTGAAGTTGCATGCTGAATACAGAAAGGATTCAAAATAAGTTATATTCAGATTAAAAGATAATATTAATAAATACACCACGGGACATGGGTGGCAAAAAAGACAACACTGTGAGCAGTGTTTAATACACAGAATAAACAGATGTGGTGCATATGATATGAATATGGTATAAATTATTGGCAGGCGAATGCCGGAAAGGGAAACTTTTGAAGACGATGGAATGGAAGGAGCAGAGCAGGTTGGAGGGGAGGAAGAGGCAGCAACAAAGGGCAGATGATTCTAAGCCATGCTGCCCTCACTGATGCTCAGGGCCAGGCAAAGGAGGCCCCAGGAGGGAGAGAGAGGACCAGGAGAAGAAGGGTTGAGAGGCCCCTGGAGAGACAACCCCTTGAGCCCATAACCCCCAAACCGCCACCAGGAGGTCGCTCTAGGGACACCTTGGCACCGTAGCCGGCGGTTAGAGTTTTCTACGTCGCCTCCTCCCCTCACACTTCTTATTTCTATACTAAAACTATGACCAGGGCCCGAAACACATCATCAGTCTGCGTTCCATTGTGTTTAAGTTGGGTAAATGCTTGACAGAATTTCTAGCGTCCAGACGTGTCCTGTTATCTAGGGGGACGGTGGGTTGGTTTTGTTTCAGCTTTCGTATTAACTCTTGTCAGATGAGTCATCATTTGTAACAAGTAGAAAGAACTCCTCGTTTGAGGATGTAATTCAGTCAATGATTGTTCAAATGTACCATGGTAAACTATGCTAATTAACTAGAATTTAGGAGGCCTTTGCATATAGACTAGAGCCAAAGTGATTTGTTTTTTTCTTTTCACATAGATCAATTGAGACCTGCAAAATAAACAAAGGCAATTGAATATTGTGTGCACCTCATGTGTTGGAATAATTGGAAACATATTTACCCATTTCCTTTGAGTGTACAATTAAAGAGCACATGTGATGGTACCATTTGTGATGGTATAATGGGTTATTTATGATGCTAACATCATAAAGTTATATGCCAGGGATAGCAGACATCACAGAGAAAACATCAGCCCTACCTAAAGTTCTCAAAGTTAAGAAATCAGAATAAAAAATGTTATAATATATAATGTTGTAAATGCATACTTCTGTTGTTTCAGCACTCCATTGGAAACTTTCCATAATTAACAGATCGCCGGATCCAAAAAGTAGATAGCTCTGATAAGATGTCCTTGGCAGTTACAATGATAATCTTTCATCTTCACAACGCTCTAGGTTTGAACAACTGGAAGCAAGCAGCTTGTTAATTCCTCAAGCCCGGGCGTCTCCGGCATTCTGTTGGGTCTTCTTCATCTTCAGCTCTGTGACTGCCACACTGTATTCCTCCTCAAAATTGTCTCCCCCACGTGTCCTGTGGAAGCTTATCTACCACTTGTTTGGGAAACAAAATGGCCGCCTTTCATTT
This sequence comes from Umbra pygmaea, assembly GCA_016801145.1. Classification (NCBI taxonomy): domain Eukaryota; kingdom Metazoa; phylum Chordata; class Actinopteri; order Esociformes; family Umbridae; genus Umbra; species Umbra pygmaea. The sequence goes on from JACXGM010000112.1 coordinate 16,930, forward strand.
CCTGGGATTTTTTTCTCAATGCTCTCTGTGATTTACCCAGGACGGGCATTGTCAGACAAGAAAATGCCCTACTTGATCTGACTGTCTTCTTCGTGACATCCGGGAACCAAACTGATCCAAGCCTCTCGCTCTCACACACCCTCGCTTTCTGTAACCTTTAAAGCTTAGCAGCTACTGATGCTGATGTCACTGAGGTGATGAAAGTGTAAAGTGGTGTTTGAAATGAGAGGCCCATCATAACACGCAATTAAAATATTCTACGGGAGATCTGTTTATGTATTCTGTTCACAGGGAATTGAATGTTTGGATGTGACACTATGTCCCTAATAATTTAAGACGTACTAGTCATTCAGTTGTTTGTATTGATTGCGTGTTAAGAGTGACCTGCATTTTTGGTGTTTACGGCTATTTATAGCTTTTCATTTCCCCCCCACAGCCGCACAATTTGGTTGCCATTCAATGCATGTGAGTAGATGGTACAGTATTCCTGTTGTGCTTGTCTGAAAACTGGATGGAAACAAATGATTTCTATGATGTGGGAGCATATCTACCTGGCAGCCCGGATATGTAAGATTAATGGTTCTTGAACCAGCTTGATAAATATTGTTTCCATAGACATTACATCACTTTGTCATGTGGACATATTTGTTCTTATTGCCATTGGGTTTGTTGCATGGCCAATAGCAAACAACTTTTGTCCTTATGACAATATGTATCTATATACAATCATGGCATCCAAGCCAGACCCAGCTAATCTGGAAAAGAAAACATTCTTCGGAAGGCTTGAATTCAACACGCGAATGGGCAAAAATCTCAATTCCAATTTGCAACTATCTTGTACTAGATATGCCGACATTTAAGATGGAACTGAAACGAGTTCACCTAAGGACCTAAAACTCTCTCGAATAGACGTGAAGTGTTAAAAACAACGAAATATAAACATGAAAATAGGGTCAGAATTCATACTCAGGTGGAGACAGAATTTTTTATTCATTTTTTATTTAACCAGGTAAGTTGACTAAGAACAATTTCTTACTTACAGCAATGACCTGGGAGCAATTAGGGTAAAGTGTCTTGCCCAAGGACACAACGCCAATTGGCTCAGTCGGGAATCGAACTGGCAACCTTCTGACTACATGTCTGACTCCCTACCCACTGAGCCATCTGCGCCCCAGATATCATTGGATTTTCATCGGGGAGCAGACATTCAAACAAATGGGGAGCGGGATATTTACAGCCATCCCCAAGGAAGTGGCCATCCTTTGAAGGGCTGTCACCTTTCCCAGGTGCATCATAGCAAAGTGGCAACCGTCCGGCATTCTGACTCCGGATGGGCTTCTGGTCATTACAATCCACTCAACACAGGGCCCATTTCATTACCGACATGAGTTGCTGTCAACGCGGAATCACATTGACATTCACAGTGTTTCTCCGTCGAGGCCCGTGCGAACGGCAGCCGTGTAAGCAAGGGGGGCACATCGCATTTGTCTACGACGTTGAATGTCGAAACGCCGATGGTTCTGTCTGTTTAGAAATCACGTTTCGAATGTTCTAGAAATCTGTGGTCTTAACCTAGAGATCTGCGTAGATTTTTCAGGTGGTAATGATGTGACCTATTGAACCCTCAGCCCATTGCTGGGGAATAATAACCCTGTGGCCCTGTACATGTGAAAATGTGCAACAATTAATCCATTATGTATGGCCTCTCTCTAGGGATGGCAAAGTAATACTTGGTCGGAATACCAACACAGCTAAATATAGGCTAGACCCTGCTGTCAATCAGTGAGTGGCCCCATACGGCTCGTCAAATACACTCTAATGTCTTGCTGGGGCAGAGCCTCAAATACGCTCATTAGATGATTCAAACACAATTATGTGTTTTGTCTGTATTTGTAGCAAATAAACCATACGTTTTATTCTCCTAGATTCTATGTTCTGCTAGGATATGAAAAGCCTCTTTGCAAAAATAATGCATCCTAACCAGTAAAACCAGTCAGTGACTGCATTAACATGAATGCACTCACTAGCGTATGTCACTCTTGGCAGCGTCTGCTAAATGACACTGTAAAACACCATGTCTGATACATTTGGTAAAATAAAGCAGGTGATAAAAAGAAAGAAAAGTAATATCTAGACAATGTTCAAACACAAATAACAAATACCCCTTTTGACCTGAAACTGAAACGGGAATAATTCAAAGAGAAAATGGAATGACCCCACTATGTCTGTGAATACTGTCATCCTTAACCAGCCTATATTTCTTCCTGTCACAGAAACAATAGAAAGACAGGACTGTCAATGTTAATTAGAAATTGACAAAAAAGAAAATTTGTGAACCTTTTCTTCTGAGAGATAAAAATCAGGTGGTACCCAACAGGAGGTTGAGAACTTGCAAACCAACTGTCAGGCTGAGTCACAAACAACCAAGCATGTTTCTTACTTCACAGGTGATCTGTTATTAAAAGGACATCAGATTACCCATAAAGTTATATATGTACATTTTAAAATGGTTTTAATATAATCTAATATCACAGGTTGTTGCTGCAAATAAGAAATGGTTCATAGTCAACCTGCCTGCATATCGGATACAATAGAAAATATTTAGTCAGAACGAGGCACAGATTACTGATAATGTAGGGTACAAAAAAAAATATATATACTTTTTGTCTACCGGTAATTCCTTCCTTAATCAATGTTTCTTGCAATGGTTTTGACACGGACACGAAATGACAAACACAGTTTTGCCCACAGACAAGCATCAGGCTGTCAGGCATGGCAGATCAAACGTGTGCTCTTGACGGCCGTGTGAAAAACTGTCTCCAGCAGGTGCTAACAGGCCCATGTCAGGCCGCTGAACACTGCATTAAACAGTCATTACTGAGCAGCAGGTTCTGGAATTGCTACCCCAAGGGCCAAGTGTCTTCAATTAACTGCTCGCCCGATATACAGTGTGTGTTTGGCAGTGTCCCTGTCAAGTACAGACCTATGGCTTCTGTACAGTCACAGAAGGATGCTAGGCCCACATTTAGACACACTTTTAAGGTCAGTAAACTACAGTGCATCTTAACAAACATTCCTGACAGCAGTGTCGGCCTCTCCTCAGCTGTACCATACCCTGCATGTCCCGGTATTAATAGGCAAATCATTTTGAAGACCCATTCCTGAAATAGACAGTAGACTTTTGAACAGGGTCAAACTCTGTGAAAGTCGAGAGAATATCTCCATGACTCAGCGACAGCGGTGGTGCGGTTGTGTTCTGTGTCTGAAGCTTATCAGTGTCATTTCAAGGGCTAAATGAACAGCAGGAGCTCTGCCCACCATCCAAAAAAATTACGTTTGTTAAATGGGTATTGTATATCCTTTTACGTTACAATTTCATTTATTGAAGATATATTATAGACCTAAAAATATACAATTGATACACATGTATATATACAGTTTACATAGCATTTTGAATATGTGTGTCTGTATATACACAGGGGTGAGTAAAATTCATTAAAACGTCTAGTCCACTCCATGAATAACATATGATAAGGTGAAATTGAAATTAAAGCACTTCAGGATCTGTTCAACCTATTCCAATGAGAACCCGTAATCCACGGAGGGTCAGAAATGAACTTCAAAGGCATATTTCTAAAGGTATTCTCCTTAGAAATGCACAGAAGGAATTGGGAACATTCTGAACTAGAAACCAGACGTTTCTTATAGTAAATGGAAATATATGAAAGAAATTGAAACAGTGTGGTTGAAGGGGACGAGGAGTACCTTAATCCTACAGCATGACTCGTCCACTCCTAGGCATATAGCCCCTTAAATATTGCCTCTTATCAGGTATATGGTTATGTGAGCTCTACTATATTTTCCATACGGCAATGTTGAAATATTAAGCATGGGAATTCCTATTGGCTGAGTGGTTAGGTCACCTGACTAGTGACGGAAAGGTCCCTGGCTCTAATCTCCCAACCGAAGGTGAAATCTCTGTTGTTAAGATAACCTGAATTGCTCTTCCTTTCCCCGGTAACATTTCCCTCAGCTGTTGCTGTGAGTAAAAATGTTTCATAGTCAACATGAAACTAAACCAAATATAGGTAAGATGTTAAAACTAGATGTAGAAATCGTATAAATAAAAAAAAGGATTCTTGCCATCTTCAATCTGGTTGCCTGCTTTTTTCATGCTCGGTTATGTTCGGGTCTGCCAAGTAGGTATCAACACGAAGTGCAGCCGACGCCACCCACGGTGACTTGCGTTTTGAGTGCTTCAGCACCCACATCGACTTGTGTTTTGAGTGCTTCAGCACAGAGGACAGGTATGAGCAATAGTAGCTCCAGCTAATGGCATCCGCAGCTAAATTGGCTACCAGGCGATGCATCAGGAAAAGAAACCCAAGTCAGATGCTTCAAACGAGAGAAAAAAATGGAGGAAAGTTGTGTACGTGATGTATGCCGACTGACAACGCCACCATAACTTCTTGTGATGAACCAGTGGTTTACAGATGTGTGATTCCTGTTAATTTTTTTTATATACCGGTAATTGCATTTTTATTTAACCAAGGAGAACATTGAGGCCTAGGTGTGCCCTGGATAAATAACTAAAAAATAAACAAATACGAAAGGACAAATGCAGTTTCAATTCTAAATAATTATACATAATATACAGGACAATCCACAAATAATGCCTAGATTCCCAAGGCTTGTCAGAACCCAGGACTAATGGCTTCACCCTGTCTTTCACCATGACGAAAATAACAATATCCAACACGGGTATGGTTTTCCCTCTCGGATTAGCATTCTCCGAGTCCGCGGGTCTCGCTAGCGTGTAGCGCGTGTATTTTTGCTTCACTTAGCCCCCTTTGGAGTGTGTGTATTGACAGGCAGGCAGCTCTCCCACGAGGGTTGGTGTTGAACTACAGTGAATAAGTTATTGTTGGCTTGCTCACTGTCAGCTGTGACAGTGGACTGGCCCAAACAGCTGTGGCCTATCCATCCCTCCTCCCCCCAAACTCCCTCCCTCATCCCTTCAGTTCCCTACTGCCCCAGCCCCCACGACTTCAAAGGATGTCTGTGGCATTGCCTGGGAGGGTTGGAGCACAGCTCGGGGGCCATCACTAGTTTAATACTGTATGAACGCCCTACAGTGAAGCTACAGACAGCCATCTTTCTCCCTCTTCCTCCCCGTATTTCTCGCTCTCTCGTTCCAGCTCTCTCTTTCTTTCTCTCATTTGTCTCCTCTCTGAGATCACGAAGGCACAGACTGTGTAATAGTGACTAGCTGGCACTGCTAGCCGTGTGGGTTGCAGTGAGGGATGGATGTGAAATCTGCCGTTATAAATTTGTGCGTTTTGCAAAGCTTTCTATAGTCTATATTGAACCAAGGTTTTTTTGTCGTTTGTTTCTGTTACTGCTTTAGATTTCCTGTTAGGAAGTCAGATTTAATCAAATAGATTAAGCTATGGATGACTAGGAATACTAACATGCATCTGTCGTTCAAAGACACCTTTGACACATATCCTGCCAACAAAAGGTCAGTGGTAGAAAAACAAAAAACACTAAATGTGCACTGTTTCCAGTTTCCAACCCACCAAATCCCATTCTGTTCACGTTGACAACAGTCCTACTTAAAATACACTTGAGTCATTAAACTACATCTTACTTTAGGATCATTTTTCCAGTAACCAATTGAAAATGTTCCTCAGAAGGAGGGGCCAGCCAATCCACCTCCAGTTTAGACAAAGGTTAAACACGCTCTGTGTGTGTGTGTGTGCAGGTTTGTGTGTGTGCATGTGCATGCACTGTAGTCAAAAGTGACCTACAATGTGAAGTAAGTTACAGTAGGGATGCCATCTATGAACCTGACTAAAATACAATTGTTTGTGGAGACTAATATAGAAATGACCCATAGAATATTGTGGACCATCTGTTTTCGATACTTCTTTTCACCGTATCTCTTACACTTCACCTTTTGGTTCGCTCTCATTGTGGTCTGTAAAAACAAAGACATGATTGTCAAGCCGAAACACTGAACACAGAGAGAAAGCCTGTCCAGGCAATGAGGGTTGAGATGCACTGTTTATGTACCAAGCACCATTGCCACATCTCACCTGACCCCAAGACTAAGAAAATACTATTTAATCTCATAGATAAAAAGAGAGGTTATCCTTCTCCAACCCAGTGAATAGACTACGCTATAAGACATTCCTTACACAAGTGTTGGATTTGATAAGGGTGACAAAAGCAAAAACAATTCCGTTGACACTCAATTTTCTTAAAGTATTGATGTGTCCAAAGATTTCCCTGTCCAACCTTGTTATTAAGGGTTTGGGTTATCGCAGCAACTCATAAGCAGGTTCGGGAGACTCCAAGTGGGGGACGTGTGTCCTCAGATGAATCTCCCCATGCTATTCTACTGCTATTACACTACTTGCTCTACCAAGCATATTTGCCAGTGAATACAGGCATGTATAGCGAAGACCGAGAAGAAAGACAAGTGACAGCAACTGAGCTGAGTGCTTGTGTTGTCCAGAGCCGAGAGTTTTGACTGTTACACCAACTCTTGCATGAAAACGGGGACAAAATTGAACTTACGTGTGCCCAACCTACCACAAGGAGTCACTAGAGCACAATGACAAAATACCATGTACAACTTCCTAACGATCCACCCTGAACATTTCCGAGCCATTTTATCCCACCTGCTGTGGGACCACCCGACTCTAATTGAAAGAGAAACTGTGTAGCACCGAGATGAAAATCTCTCAATGTTTGTGACACTGCTTTCAGTGATCAATGGTACTGGTGAAGAGAGAAAACGTAAAATAAGTTCTTGGGACAACGCTTCCCAATGTAAGATCCCATACTGTTACCCTGAGAGTTTCATATGTGGAATAATGAAG